>JADDOH010001659.1:0-70783 GCA_016648135.1 Agrypnia vestita | reverse complement strand
GCAATAAATTATGGCCTATTTTCGGCTGTTGGGTATTTGTGCAAATGCAGGTAACAATAATGTCTTTTCGAGTAGTGTTGTGTAAAAAATTAAGAGTAGGGTGTCCACACTGACCACGACAGAATGGACACCAAAGACATTTGGATATCACTTCCATCAGTCTGCATAACACCCTTAACCATTTTTATAAAAAAGTGAGTGTTTGCACTCTTAATATTTTCGGGAAGAGCATGTGGTTATTATTTAATCAAAAAAACTAAATTGTATTTAAAAACTAAAATATAAGTCAATCACCAAGTATGCTACGAATGTTTTGTACCAATAACCAATAATTTTTCGCGGAAGAAATTCAACTGAACACAAATAGAACTAGTTTTGTGATTATTTTCAATGAAACACATCTAACTGAAGACAGGGAACACTGTTAAATCTGTGAGGTGAGTGTTTGTTAAATTAGCATTAACCTCTACCAAATTTTAGGTCTACCGGTTTCGAGACGTACCCGTCTCTTCGTCAGAACCAACACTACGCTACTATGTTCAAAACACTATACACCACAACCATAGTACTGTTAACGTTTCACCAATATTTATCACATGCGTGTTAATCTTGTCAAAGACTAGCTTGGACTAACTTGCCTACAAAACGATCAGGAATCTACGAGGGAGACGGATGACCTAAAACGACCTGGTAGACCTAAAATCTGGCACTGGTTTATATTAATTTAACTAACCCTGTTATAATGTTTTACAACAAAGTTAATGCCTTAAATATTAAAAATATTAATAATAAACTAGGTTAATTTTAAACGCGAAAACCCGTCATCACGCCATGAAGACTTTATTGAATAGTGTATTAGGTTCTATACAGATACAATTATAGGTATGTAATATAATAGAATGTATAATCAGTGGTTGTTGGTGTTTGTGTTATTAGTTCTCCGCATTAGGGGTATCTATTTCGTTATTAGTACACTTTTTAATTTGTCTGCATCAATTTCATTAAGGCATACTTTTATCTTTTAAGCTCGTGAAGCATTTCAATATTTTTCAAGGTTGGAGGAAGGATATTGTAGAGCTTAGTTCTAAAATAGATATGACTTCTTTGACCAAAAGTTGTGATAAACGTTGGTACATTTCTAATTTCTATGTTAGTGCCTCTCGTGTAACATGTCGGAGTTTTATGGTTTGTAAAATTTTTTGGATGGTTATATAAAAAATAAATAGTCATGTTGCGCCATAATAGAGATAACAAAGTTATATCCGTGTCGATCAATTATATCATTTTTTATTTTCATTTTTTACCCTTAACAATTCGATTAAATTGACATTGATCGATAAAACACAAACCGTTCAAATCTATTATAAAGCAGATATGCTACTAAGGCGAGGAAACCCGAAAATCTCTCGCCAGTTGTCACGTGTGCCGTAGATATGGCGCGTTGTTATTATCATAATTTTTAAACCATGCCTGAGTGGGTAATTAATTGATTACGTTCTTTGATTGAATTCATATTTTCAACATAAAGAATAGAAAAGCCTCGAGAAAGACTTTAAAAGAGAGAGAAATGAAAGAGAGTGAAAGAGAGAGAAGTCGGATAGATTGACGCCTTTGACATGTGGTACTGAAAACAAGTGCTGCGCGTACTACGAATATAAGGACAAATCTCTTCATTCTGCAGGAAGTACAAATTAATGATATAAGGACATTATTTCAGAGGAAGAATTGGTTGTGAGAGGAAGAGAATGTTTTCTCATCCGTTGGACCGTCCAAGTAAAAAATGCAACAGGCACTTATTTGGTAACAGTCTACAGGTCTGCAAAATGCCGAGAAAAGTGGAGGAGTATAGTCGGTATTATATTCTCGCCATCCTCTTATATGGTGTGGAGAAATTGACATCAAACTAAAAATCGGACTGCAAAGTAGAAGCCTTTGAGATGTGTCTCTATAGATGCATACTGAGGGCTTATTGGGTGGATAGAGTCACGAATGTTGAAATCTTCCGACGGTGACGTCTGGAAAAAGGCCAGAAAGTACTGCGGACCATCAAGATAAGAAAGCTTGAGTATCTCGGACATATTAGGTGAGAGTGAGAGGACCAAAGTGTATTCATCATCGTAGGAAGACTTGCGTCTCAGAGCTGCGTAACTTGAGGGACTGGTGCCAACCAGCGTAACTCGACTGAGTTGTTTCGTGCGGCGCTGAATAGAGTCGTGATCGCTAATATGATCGCCAACCTCCGATAGGAGATGGCACTACAAGAAGACAATCAAGAGAGTACGATTATCTATTAGATGTTTTAAAAACTAATTTCATTTACATTGTAAATGAAAGGAGAGGATAGTAAAAAAAACATACCAGGGAATATCATCATCGGAAAACATTGTATTCCTTGAATTACCATAATAAAGTAAAACTTAACCTCAAAATTACATTTCAGTAATGTGTAACATGTGGGAGATGAGCAGACGATTACTAAATTATGTGAGGCAAGTCTTGAAGCAACAGAGGTCGTCTACGGAAGACTTAGCAAGATCGTATAAACCGCATATTGGACGACGACACTTTTAAAAACTCCATGAATATCGGGCATGAAAGAGATATATGCACGAGTCGACGTGTGTAAGTAGGGGCAAGATAAGTTAATTGGAAAAAAAAGAATACTCGCTACGCCATTATGATAATGAAATTCTGAAAGTGTCATAAAAATAAACACCACCCAATTCCATTACTCCACAGCGTACAGCACACAAACGCTCCGTGACAGTTGTGAATTTCAACGTGCATTAGAATCACTTCTTTCGCCCGGTCTACACTCGCGGCGCGAATCACGGACCAGGAGCGGAGGAAATCATACAGATGCCATTCTCATATCCGCATTACACGGAGATTTTTCCGCGGCGGAATCCGCGAGGAAATGCGCAAATTGAATGCTGGAACGGCGCCGGCGTCGCGAGCCGAGCCGCTTCCTCCCGGCGGACGTCGCCAGCGGCGTACCTGGCATGCTGTCTCACAAACCTAACAAACGTTAATAATAATAATAAGATTTGGATAATTTATATGGCGCCGTTTTCGCGAATACTCACCTCAAGGCCGCTTTACACAGAAAAATTATCTTACAAAACAACTTACTGCTAAAAAAGAAAAAACTTATTTACTATTACTTTGTTCACTAGGTGGCATGCAAGAAATGGAATTAAAATTTAATACTATAATAGTTGGGGGTGCCTGAAAGAATTAGGTATTTTCGCGGATTGCACAATAGGAGTGGAAAACATTAGCTAGTGTTGTTGTGGTCAGATTCTATAGGTTTTTATAGTATTCTCTATATATTGTCTGTTTGTCTCAGTTTATTAGGTAGTTTGTTCCATAACTTTGGTCCAGCCACCGCGAAAGCAGGATCACCAAAATTAGTTTTGTGGACGCGATTTACTTCAGCAAACCTATTTGTATTAGATATTGATGCTGAGCGAAGTGTTAGTTGTCTGTTATTTGCGGAGAATGGAATGCAGAAATCGGTTATGTATTGAGGGGCCATGTTGTGAATAGGTTTTGAAGATGGTTTGAGATGTGCGCAAACTTTGAAACGCCGGTAATGAGTCTTGCGGCGGCATTAAATACAGGTTGTAATTTGTTTATTTCCTGTTTGTTGTATGTACGGTACGAAATAGATTTAATGTTTTTTAATTATTAATACACATTTTAGTCAAACCCACCCCCTACGTTCCCTCCCCATCTTCTTCCCGTCCTCTCTGGAATTATCGAACTTTTAAACTGTTTGTTTTACTTTTTTGCTTTTTACTTGCTTTACTTTCACTTGCTGTTACTTTGTTAATTCCACTTTAATGCTGAATAATTCTGTGTTAATACTAAATAATCCTCACATGCTTATTCCCACTTTATCACCGTAATAAAGAGGATTTATAATTATAAAGCAGAATACCAAACTGGCATTTAAAAATACGTGCAACCACTGACGTGCGAATATAGAACGGAATTTTCTAGAAAGTGATCGAAACCGTAGAAACAGCTTAATAAAAAGTGTTTTTCGAACGAGTGATTATTAGTATGAATTTAGAATTCCAATTTCATTTGTGTCTAGAGTTTTTAAGTAATGAATAAAAGTTAAAATTGTTTTTCATTTGCCTCCCACAGCCGCGTTCCGTGACAATATTGTTGTAATTGTAACACCAGTAAAAATGTTTGTGTTACAAATACTATCGGGGGCAGAAATAAGGAGGACAAAGGGAGGAAGGATGGAACCTATTGTGGAGAGGGTCTTAAATAGAGAACAGATATTGTGTGCGTGGCGGTCCAGAACCGTCGCGATTCTAGCCGCACGCATCGAGCCACCTTCCAACAATCAGGGCCCGCTAACGAGGTCGCGGCCGCCTATAGCTACCACCATACTCACCACGCGATACAAAATACTTGCCAACACGAGAGGATACCTTTGGACGGGTGGGTATCCTCTCTCCCAACACCTACACTTACTTCGTCAAATTTGTATACTGTGCGTAGAGCATTGAACTTGAACATTGAACATTGAAAACAAAAGATTCATAAATATGTAAAATTTGATAGCATTTAAAAGAACGTAATTAAAAAGATGGTACAGGGTTCGGGGAAAATATTTTACCTGCGTTTTACATTATATTTACACTTGGATAGAAAAAATATTATGAATACGATTGGTCACTGATATTCTTTACAGAAATATAACAAGGGTAATATTTGACCTTAAATCGAAAATCATACAAATGATATTGCATTTATGATAGAAAACTTAAGGGGGGGGTAAGGTTTTTAACTTTTTTTTTTTGCATTTTATTTTTAATTTTTTAAATGAATGTATAACATCGCAAGAATATTGTGTCAAAATTTCAAGTCAATCGGAGCAAAATTGACGAAATTATGAACATTTGAGCGATGCTCAGACTGATTTTCTATACCTGCTCGGGCAGCTGAGACACGCGCTCACCTGAGGACTACCGGACGTGCTGTTGTATTGGAAGAGTTTTTCATAGACAAGGACAAAAAGATGCTGATGATGAAAGCTCTTTGCTGTGTGAACATGGCATCGACGATTATGTGTAAGTATAAAATAAGTGTCGAGTTTTATTTTGAATTTTAAATGTGCAAAACTTTAAAGAGTTTTCCCCACATCTCACGTTTTCAAAGTCGGTGTCCATCATAACTTCAAAACTACTACACCGATCCTTTTGAAATTTTGAACACTATTTCTGTACATAATTTACGAGGTAACGCTGGAGACTTTTTTCAAATTTGTCATTAATTTTTATTTTTTAATAATAAATTAGTCGATATTTTTCGCAAAAAATCGCGTTTTTCCCTTCAAAGTGTTCCAAAAAAATGAAAAATTGAAATTTCAAAAAACCCTCCTAGGGTTACCTGGGGAAACCTATTATCTAACAAATGAGATTTGATTTTTTGATTTCAGATGATCCAGCACCAAGTTATGAGGGACACCGCAATTCTACTTTTTTCCGAGATACGTCCGAATAATTGCTGCCATTGCCGTATTTTTTAATATTTCTTCTTGAAAATTTTACACAATATTCTTCGAATATCATACATTAATTAATCATTAGTTTTAATAAAAAAAAATTAATTGTGTCGTCACAAAAAATTCACAAAAACGTGCCTATTTTTGTACGGATTAACCTTACCCTTAATGTTACTTAACTGAATACAATTTCAAATGACGGAGGACTCTATTGTTTTCGCAGGCATCCTGTGCGTCCAATAATTTCCTTCCCATACATCAAATATCCATGTTAGTGTACAGGTTATTGTATACTGCCATCCTGATTTAATTGCTTTTGGGATTGGACCCATGTATGTAGGTAAATAGACTTCACAATCTCCTTATGCCCCCACGAACGACGCCGCGTCACACACCAAAATATGATACTCGCCCTTTATTAAATTGCGGTAATTATGATGCATGAATACTTGT
This sequence comes from Agrypnia vestita, assembly GCA_016648135.1. Lineage (NCBI taxonomy): Eukaryota > Metazoa > Arthropoda > Insecta > Trichoptera > Phryganeidae > Agrypnia > Agrypnia vestita. The sequence continues at coordinate 64,803 of JADDOH010001659.1, read as the reverse complement.
CATTTTTTATTATAATATTTTGCAATAATCTTATATATATAAAGAGGTGAAGATTGTAAGTTTGGATGTATGAGGTAATCTCCGAAACTACATTTCCGATTTCAAAAATTCTTTCCCCAATATTTAGAATGAACTTTCAGGTTAGAAATTGTCTATATATTATCCCGTTAAAATAAAAGGACTTTTCATAGACCTATTTTATAACTAAAGTCGACAAAAAAATGGTCGAGCGATGCGTTTTTTTACGAACGCTACCTTATATATAATATTTTTTTACAATCATACACAGACAATGTTAAAAATCGATATTTTTTGTGTGTATTTACCTCACCAAAAAGAATTATGATTCTTGTATGTGGTGAGGGATAACCACTTACAATCATAGGTATAGGTAGTGTAATCTAATTAAATAACAATGAGAAAGAAAGAAAACAAAATCATATATATCAAAATCTTAATTAATAATACAATATATAGAATAAAATGTTTAAATACTTTCTATAGAGAAGTTGTAGAAATCAAAAAGTTCTATAAAAGAGTCCGTGACGACATATACAGTATGTCCCGTATCTCGACGTCAAGCCGAAATCGGGTGATAGGCTAAGTCATAAAGGTTATCAGAAAAATATTTAAAAAAATCAGAGTCATGTGTTTTAAAAATTATAAGCATTTATTAAATATTTAAAAAATCTACACCCTGTGACGGTCTTTTCACTCCTGTTGCTACAAATCTTTATTTTTCTTAATTTTTTTTTTATTATGTAATACTGAATAATGTTTCTGTAAACTTTTACCCAAAATTCAAAGCCAACTGCTCCAGCTTGGAAGAAAATGTCATTTTTTGCCCAAATCAAGTATTCAAATTCAATACTTTGCCCAGTTTTAACTGACTTTTTTTTATTTTTTGAAAATTTTTTCTGATAACTATTATGATTTGGCCTATCACCCAATTTTGGCTTGACGTCGAGATACGGGACATCGTGTATGTTAAGATTAATACACAAGAGATCCTTTGAATCCTGTAAAAAACAAAAAATATATTCAGAATATTTCGAGTATGTTCAATTTATTTTCAAGAACTTTACTGGATTTTACCGTCAGGGAAACATTATTAATCAAAATATATTAAAGATGTCTCATAGAGACGAAGCTACTTTTTTATATCTAAAAGTATGTAGAGAAGCCTTTTATTTAGTGTCCATAGGGCATATGACCTATTGGCTTAAGTGAATACTTTACAGAATGTAACGTTCACAATGTATGTTTAATTTGAGCACCTCGTTTCATATGTGAGTTTTATTCTACTACCGCCACCTGCGGTCGAAATTTCTCATTCCCATAAACCAGTACAGATGTTCGTTGGTAATGAAATTTCTTTATTTTGATTGGAGATTTTATGGCAATATTCTTTTTATATGTATATGATAGGTATTCTTCCGAATTATTAATAAATAAATAAAAAAAATGATTTTATAACTTAACAGGGTGTTCTATAACTTATCTTGACGATGGAAAAGTTTTTCTGAAACATGTTAGTGTAATTAATCAAATAAAAGAAGTAAATATATACAAATAATACAATCAATATTTTTTTTAAATGTAAACAAATGTGAAGCAAATGAAAAAAAAATTAACAAACACACCGTGGCTTCATCCCTTTGCGACATCTATAATATATCTTTAAAAAAATATACAATCTATTGGATTCGTCTCGAAGATAGCGAGCGTGGATTTTATTAAAGACTAACAACCCTTAACAAATTAATTTAAATTCTCACGTGACCAAAGCAATTATCAAAATGCTTACGAAGTCGGCGATGACAGTACTGCTAACCTTTAAATTGTCGTCACGGATGACAGCAAACGAAGAAAAAAGGAGTTTAGATGTGCTACGGTACCTACATACTTAGTATAATTATTGAATAATTGGACGTTCACTTTTGAAAAATCTAAATTCCCATAAGCCAAGAGCGTGCGGTGAAACATTGAAGCTTGACTTTTACGGAGACGTATATTTAAAAAAAAAACTTGGAAATTATAAATTTAAGTGTTATATTAAAATCAAACATAATAATTTCGATATCTGTCTGTCCGTCTGTCTGTCTGTCTGTCCATCCGTAACTTCGTGTAATGTCCGTAATTTTATTCGAATTCGCGGCTAAAAAAAACAAATTAAACGGCCGGAGATGGGGCTTGAACCTTGAACCGTGAATCACCAAAAAGATACTATAAATATATACTAGGACTTAGAAAAATTTCATTTCATGTTCCGCCCAGTACAATCACAGGGGTTTAAAATAGCACCTTCATTGACTGCTGGCAGGGGAAATATAAAAGAAAATGTTTTGATTAAAGTAGTTATTACTATTTCATGGGTGTCGGCTATAAATAAGTAAATATTTTTTTTAGGAACCGGCATGTAAGGTACCGTCATTTTTACACTGGTACCGTGGTTACAGCTGGTATGCTTATAATTGCTATAGAAATATTACGAGATATATATTTTATCTGATTTTTTTACATTAAAGTTATTCTTACGTAAATATCATTCTTCAATGTTTTCGCTACACGCCCCTGCCATATATTTGCGCTACTAGGTACTTGGAGAATTGGATTTTCATCAGACAGTAGTAAAAATTACACATACTCGAGTACCTACTCAAGTATATCGAGTAAGAAGTTTTACAGAATCATTAGAAATTGCTACAAAGGTTTAGAAGTCAACCGATCATAACAGAATATTCGCGAAATGACATTCTATAAAAGGGCACATAACAGCTACACAAAACAACAAATCAAAAAAGAAAATGAAAATTTAAACTTTTATAGTTTAATTAATATGGTTATGACAACTTTAATGAAAATCTCTTGAAAATTTTAAACATACTCAAAATACAATGAATAATTGTTTTATTTGTCTCCTACCGCCGTGAAACATCAACCCCATTTTTTCTCAAATTTCACTTGTTGGTGTCTGGTCATGACGCTTGGTGGTTGGTAGTTCGGGCCCGATTTCAGGACACCAGCAAGTTAGATATTCGTAGAACAAGGGTTTAGCTTATTTTGAAAATAATCCTAACGAGATGCTTAAAAGAATCACGCACTCCGATTTCACTAGTCACAACACTATCGAAAAATCTAGAACGGCCTGGAGTGTTCTACAATCTTCGGGAAATATCTAAAACTTTCTAGTAACACCTAGAGAAGCCTATAAGCCACGAGAATCTTCTCCTAAATACTAGAATAATTCAGAAAGTACAAAAGTATCAGCTTTCAGTGCCGGAGTTGTTGGTTAGTCGCGTTTGACAGGTGAAAACAGCGCGAAGTTGACTGCAAATCGCGACGGCCGGGTAGCAGTCGGAGTGATAAATCTAAGTGGTAAAATATACCGGAGCGATTAAAGCAGTGAAAATCCTATGTTCGTATGTTCGAAATATTGCGAAATAGTGTAATTTAAAGAATAGCGTTAACTTTAATTTTGTTAAGTGACTTTGTACATTGAATAGAAATTTATCAGTAATTAATAAAACTAATTTCCAGCATTTAATTTCATTCCTCCCGCAGCCCCTCCCTCCCCCACGTGACAACAGTAGGAATTTTGATACGACACGTATTCCGTGTTCGCATCCCTATTTTTTATTTTATTATGTGCCCTCAAAATATGCGCAGGTCAGTTGTGAATGCGCCACTGCTTGCTCCATATTTGAGGATGCGGAGTGTGGGTGTGTGTAGCAAATTTGTGTGTACGCGATAGCGAGGAATACGTAATATGTAATTTATCCTCGGCGCTCTGCCTCCCTGGAATCAAATTCGAGTTATATTTTGAAAAATGCATCACATCTTCTGGAGGAAATGCGATCTGGGTGTATTTTCTGCTCAAAATGTGATGTTTTATTTAGATTATAGTGGGATAGACGATAGCGCATCGATATATTTCCCCAGCCATTTAATTCTCTTTCGTTTATTCGTACCTGGCTTTCGATACGTTTTTTTTTTATAAATGAGAGTTTTAACAGTTTTATATATCTTCTCGAATCTATGAGAATCGGGAACATTTTTTGAAATAGGTTCTACCCCACTAAGCTAAAAAGCAGTTTTTTTTATTTAATTTTTTTATTTAAAAGATTAATAAATTTATTTTTACAATAAAGATAGTGACAGTTTTTACAATGGTATTTCTTTTCTACATGAGTAATAATAAACTCGTGAGTAGTAGAGGAGAATCATTATATTTAAATATATTTAATAGTAAGTAGTATATACTATGTAGGTACCTATATATAAGAAGAAAAAATAATAATATGCGATAATCATAATGTAATTATGTGAGACAATAGTAAAAATTAATTAATAATAAGCAAAAAAAATTAAAAATGAATATAGTAAAAAGAAAAATAATGGAGGATTTTAAGCAAAAGTAATAACAGTATGTAGTATAAACAATATTAAAATTTAAATTATCTATTATTAATGAAATATTCTACATAATTATATATTAAAATGTATTTACAATTAATTAATAAGTTGTTAGATTACATAAATAATAAAATAAAAAATTATTTTACTCTGAGGGTGTTTTTTAAAATTTTTTTAAAGGCTTCATAATTATTTTCAATCCTCATTTTAACAGGTAATTCGTTAAACCATTTCAGAACTCTAAATGTATAATGATGCTGAGTAGTTGTATTACAGGGATATGCAATGTACCAAGTATTATATTTCTGCTACTTGATACTATTTTGGTTAGTTCATTATTACTGTGAAAAATTTTATCCCATAAATCCCCAGTAAATCCATACTTTTTGGAAAATATTTGTTTTTGTGGTTTTGGATACCTGAGGTCATATTTTACCTGTCTAATATGCTTGTTTGCCGTATTTCCATCAAAATAATAAAATCTGGGTTATGTAACAGTAGCTTATTTGCAATTTAGGGTTTAAACTATATAAAAATATCTCGAGTAATAATAAAATAATCATTTTTATCTGTATTAATTCAATGTCTATTGACTGAGCGCAAAAAATAAATTAATATTCATTTGAATGACAGAAATTGCTCCACTCACATTTCCTTAATTTACTCAGTAATTTATTTAATGGAGGTACTGCTTTTTAGCTTCGTGGAGCAGAATAGCGGATAATGACTACGATATTATCGTTTCACGCAATTCTTCATGTTGGCTGCCGATTACAATCGGTCTTCAACATTTCGATGTTGTAAATGTTGTAATGTACATGTAAAAATAAAAATAAAAAATAAATAAAAAGTAAAATGTTTTTTTTTAATTTTCTTATGTATTCTGATTCGTGAACTTTTGCCCATGAAGGATAATTTGCGAACAATGCGGTCTCGTCTGCGTGGAATACTAATTCACCGTTGATTTTGTTGAGATGTGTCCTTTATGTGAGTAAGGAATGGTAGAGTTCTAGGGACCGTACCTAGGGGGAATCCAAATTCACCTGTGGTGGATTACTTGGAGATTCATTTGATCCGACTATCTGAGGGTTATTCGGTAAGTGGCTTCTTACCCGTTTGGGGCCGTTTGGTCAGTCCCGTTTTCTTTTGGTTCTTATACAGGTTGTCTTTCCACGAATCCATGAAGATACCTGTATAATTATTTGATTTGTCCAATTTATTTTGCAAGATGGTGAATGTTTTGCGGTTGCGCCCTGTGTGCATATTCCCCCAGTGAACCCAAATGGGTTCTCATTTAGATTGAGTTCTTGACTGCTTATTATTTATATTATTGTTTACTTGACTGCTTATTCTATATACTGTATTATTAACTAAGATTTGATGTATTAGATTTTCTTTCCTTTCCTTCCAATTGTTATATAATTAGATTACACTACCTATACCTATGATTGTAAGTGATTATCCCTCACCACACACAAGAATATAATTCTTTTTGGTGAGGTATACACACGCAAAAAATATCGATTTGTAAACATTTATGAATGATTGTAGAAAAAAAATTATATATATATTATTAATTAAAAAAAATATATATATATCAACGTAGAACATGTACTGAATACAGTGGAAATGACTTGTTCTACGTATAGACAATATATTATCACGGAGACTGCATAAACACGTATTTCTCAGCACTCTGGACATTTTACAGTAAATTGGAAATTACCACTTGATTCGCGAAACGTCTGGATACCCATAAATGCGTATAGGTGCGATGACGCCATCGAGACAATCATTTTGTGACATTTCAGCTATCCATTGAAGTGCAACCAGTTTGTAAGTTTTATTGACTCAAATAATAATTATTTCCGCATAAAGCATCCTGATTTTTTATAGAATTTTTCTGCAATTTATTGAGCCCACTGCATAATAACCACGTTTCTTTTTCATGATTATGCCATTTTGAAGGTAGCTGGTGAACGGTTAGGGTCTTCCAAGTGCAGAAGGAGGCCTGTACCAGAATCCCCGGGTCGCAGTGGCGAAATAAATTAAGAGAGTACCTACCGAGCTTTCAATAGTAAATAGTGTGATTTCAGACGTGCGAATATTCTGGGAAGATGAGTGTAAAATGTTCCAGACAAGTAATTAGTACGAAATTATATTCCAATTTACATAATACTGATCTAATTTAGTTCGTTTTCAGTGACTTTGGTTATAAATAATAACTTTAATAAACTTCAAGCGTTTGATTTGTCTGCCAATGCCGCGATCCTTAATAATATTTATGCTACAATAAAGAATGAAAAAATTATAAGTTCATATAAATCTGACCTAAGCATAAGAAACAGGTTTCAGAAAGGGTAGCTCAAAGGTGGTTTGGTCATGTGGGACAAGGAGAGTATAGTTAGAAAGATGTATGATGAGAGTGCTGATGACATCTGAGAAACAAATTGTCCACAGGAGACATGCATAGGTTGGCCAGGTGACTCACATACTTGAAGATGTTCTTGTTAGAAGTCTTAATAAGGCGAGGGTTATGTGTCAGGACAGAAGAGCAAGACACCCCATCTTCTCTGCCTAACTCCGCAGAGAAACGGCGTAGTGGAATATGAATATGAAAATAAATGTTTATAAATACCTTAAGCTCTTTTATATTAAAGCTTTTTATAAAGTTTTCCAGATACGTATAACTACTTTCAAGTAAAATTGTATTAAAGTATCATGTATTAAAATTGAAAGTTGAAAATTTGTTAATGGAGGCTTCACAGGCATTTCGAATTTTTCTAAAATTTTTATCACTTTCTAACAAAAATTATTAAATTTTTTAACTTAACAAACATTGAAAAATAGCATTTAATTAGTAAATTTATTAAGTATTTTAACCTTTGAAAAGTCTGATATTCCGTTGAACAAATATAATAATTAGTAACAAATTTAAAAAATGAAGAATTACAAATCGGTGTGCACTTTAAATAATTATATAGATAATCTCAAAATAGACATAGCTTGCATCAGAATTTACATAAATGTGGATAAGATAGTAGAAGGTGTCTGGTCTCTGCCTGTCCCCGCAAGAAAGCGACGCGATGGTAGGTTAGTTTATGACAATAATCATGTTGGCTCTCAATGGCTTAAATTTGGTTTAAATTTTTTATATTGTGATAAGCTTTATGTGCACTGAAGGCGTTCCCGAGATTTCCATGACCCTCCGAATCAAATTATCACCTTTTTATAATTTCATTATCCACAAATATTTTTTTCTGTGAAGAAAATCAGCACAGGGGCAAGATCTATCGCGCTTCGATATAGATAACGAAATTATAAACTATCGGGAGCGTTTCGCTAGATAGCGGTAATAAAGGAAAAGATAGATTTGTATTAAAAAACTTCATTTTGTAGCATACTAAAATTTCACCCTAAAAGCGGATACAGGAGTATAACTTAATAAAAATAAATAATTTGTACCTGAATATTCAAGCAACAAATACCTTAGTATTTAAAGTTATGAAAATAAGCTACTTTAAATTATGTTGTTTAACGTTGGACTATCATTAAAGTTACTTTTATTTGTTCAATTTTATACAAGTCAAATAAAATAAAGAATTAAACCCTTGCAGAAATTTGAACCAGAATTTATTTGCTAGGTTAATATTATTTTAATTGATATAAATTAACTTTGTTTAAACCACTTATTTATTGAAAAAAATCAAAATGTTTCAAAGCCAATGGCTTCTTCATCAGGAAAACAAAAATAATATTTAAAAATCGAAGTATAGATCAAAATATTAAAAAATTATATATGGAAAATAATAATATAAAGTACCTAATTAATATGAAAATAAATTTAAAAGATAAATATTTACAAAAAGGACCTGATTATTTATAATATTCAATTTACTATTTACACTCTTTCTTTTCAATTATAATAATGTTACCACAAAATAAATTTGCTACATTTGAAGAAGAAGTAATATTATTTTATTTGAATTGTTTTATATTAATGTTCGATACAATGTTGTTATGAATTAATGAATGAATGAATGCATGAATGAATACATGAATGAATGAGGCATGAATGAATGAATTAATGAATGAATGAATGCATGAATGAATACATGAATGAATGAGGCATGAATGAATGAATGAATGAATGAACGAACGAACGAATGAATGAAGGAAGGAACGAATGAACTAATGAACGAATGTATGAATGAATTAATGAAGGAATGAATGAATGAATGAATGAATGAATGAATGAATAAATAAATTAATGAATGAGTGAATAAATGAATAATTAAGTAATTTAAAAAAAAATGCCAACTTCGAATTCGCTTATCTCCATAATTATTGATATTAGACATGTTGCTTGAACATTTTCGACTCATAATTTAACCTGTAAAATATTATGAACTTGCTCTGTTACACCCTGTACGTAATATTGTGCAAAATGTAATCCAATATTATACTACCAAATACAAATTGTTTTTAAAATGTAAATGAAGTCTTATTCCTATTTTCCGAATCACAACAGTACTTAGACTCGACGTAAATCATTCGAGTACTGCTACAACTCTTAAAGCGTATTTTCCCAAAACGTGGCACCTGAAACACAGACGTTTTATCTTCATCCACGACTACTTCCGTCCCCGCGGGGGTCGGGGGGTGGACGGAGGTGATAAATCTCGTCCGGTCCGCGCCCACTTCCGGTTGCGTCTGTTTAAATTACACCAAACTTTGCACGTCACGTATTATATGATGGTCTCGAATATTCCGAAATACACTCCCTCCCGAGATAAAACTAGACTCATCTAAGGTTGCGGCAAAGTTTATAACGATTTATTACAAATCGAAATTTCGTTTACTCTAATGTACCTAATATAATAAAACCCCCGCCCATGGAATGAGACACGATAAGATCAATTTTAGAGATTTACCTGAGATAAATTCCTATTCAATCCCATATATGTGCCATTCGCGTGCCATCTAGATCTACCAGAACTGACGTCACACTCTATCTCCCACACTGCCACACAAACCCCAAACAGAACTCATTCTTCTACAGAGCCTCATCGTATTTTAACACATTATTAGTGAACTTGATATCTTCAACACGACAACTACTAAGATTAAAACACACATTTAACACATTGCGTGGCCCCCACACAGCCTTCCTTTAAACATAACTAATCTTTATCACACGGATCTTGTTCTTTATCCCACATTCCCTCTATTAATCTATTTTCCCTTCCTTCCTCTCCCCATGGAAATAAATTTACCGTACTTTCTTCATGTGTTAATCTATTTTTATTGAATTTGTTAAATATATCTTCTTATTCTCTTGCATACAATATAGTATTCTACATGGTTACTTAAGTGAATTCATGTAATTGGCTTAATATTTTTATTGTATCATATGTTCTACTTCTTAATATCAAATAGATGTTTGAATTCTAAATAAAATAATTTTTTTTTTATATGTTTGGTGGTTTGGAGATTGCTTTTTGGTCACCACCTGTTCTCGACGGGATTCTCCAAACTCCTGAAATCTCAGTTTAAAACGCCTGAGGTGTTTTAAAACTTTTATTCAGAAGAAATACAATTTACAAATGATTTACAAACGCGAGTATAAAAATAATGGCGAATAATCGAGGCAGAATTTGCGTAGAACCTTCGGCGGATCTCCTCGAAGCCACAAAACGAGTGAGGTGCTGGTCTTGGCCTTTTTATATGAACCGCGAACAAAGGATTCCTGCTTGTCCGAGGGGTGTACTACCCGGCCCACGTGTGCCTGGAGAATTCGACAGTGTGGTACTGGGACGATGGCCTCGCCGTCCTCGTGTCGCTGGGTGAACTGCTGACGAATCTGCGGCTACACTATGTATGCGTTGATGGTCTGCTCGGGACAGTGGCTGTGTATAGGATATCCCCCATACATACACATGCACAAATATGTTATTTATTTATTAAAAATAAATATCCAGTGTTTTCATATATTGAAAAATAAAGCAGGGAGGAAGATCTATAGGTAATACAAAATATACATGTATGACATAAAAAATGTGATTTTTTTTAAATTACGTGTGTTAACAACATATCAGTATGATCCTTCTTTTTTAACTCTTTCCATATTCAATTGTCTCGTCTATGATGGTACGTTATTGCATAATTCTATTACATTACTATTACATATATTATTACATATATTATTACATATATTATTACGTATATTATTACATACCTATATTATTACATATATTATTACGTATGTTATTATATTACTATTAAAAATAAATGGCGATTAAAACCCTGTTAACGTTCTTACTGGATTTATGTGGCAATTTTGAAATGGGTTGCAGAAGACAATGTGAAGGTTTAAATTCGGAAAGAAAAATTAATCTTTAAAACAATAAAAATCAGGAAAATTTCTATATTATCCATATATGTACAAAGATATTTAAAAAAAAATTCGTCGTTGAGGTTATATGAATTTGTACTTAAACAAATTCAATCTATATTGATTACATATAAATTAACTGTTCCTATTATTATCCGTAATTGAAAACTTACGTTACTATTTATCTTCTACGAGCTCTTTGGAGGAAGGTATAAACATACATTATTTTTAAGACCTTATGAAATGAAATAATACTGTCGTAATAACTAAATTTGTTGGGTTTTAGCACATTACTAGCTAGGCACGCGCGGCTTCGCACGCGTAGATTTTTAGTACACTGTTTGGTGTTTATTACACGTCATAGCACTTTCGCGAACCTTCTAGAACATTCTCCTTCCAGAACTTTCAAGAAATGTATCGAATGTACAGGAACCTTCTGGACACACCGACACATTCCACCACTCAATTTAGAACCTTATAGAACTTTCGGGAATTTTCTAGAACCTTCTCTTTCAAGAACTTTATAGGGCAGGTTTTTTCCGGAACCTTCTAGACTCATCGACACAGTCGGCGCGCCTATTTTGAAACAATCTGAAGCATTTGCGGCCTTCCCAAACATAACAAAACAATGTGCTAGAAAGCACATTTTCGTCACCCACTCCCACCCACGCACAGCCACCCCCACTAAACTCGCATATTTTCGATGTGACACCAAGGGCTATTCACCACCATAACCACCAGTGGGTGGTTGTGGCTGGCTGTTAAGAAAACTTGGCGGGTAGGGAAACACGGGTTTCTTTTTATATATATAATATTGATTGATTAATTTATTTTTTGTCTTTCTTTCTGTGTTTTCTGATTTTTTCAAATTCAAAACATATGTGTCTGAACATGCCTTCTTGTCTTAATAGTCCGCAGCACTTCTTGGTATTTTCCTTGCGCCGGAGGACTTCAACATTCGTCACTCTACCCACCCAGGAAACTATTGAAATGCGTCTATAGAGCCACAAGCATTTTTAGTTGCAGGCTTTGGTCATGGTTAGAAAATAATGATATCATTCTGGGAAACGCACTTCTTGCCCAGTTCCCATGCACATAAGTACTTGTATTGCGTGACTCTTTCTATTGGTTCATTTTTGATGGTTGTATTTGACGTTGGAAGTGATCTTTTTGATGCTATTGACAATTTGGTTTTGCGATTATTCATATTCGGGCCATACTTGTTACGTGCTTCATTGACTTTTACCATTTGGGATTGTCTGCAAATAGCACTGTATCGTTCCCAAATCTAATATTATTTTATGGTTTCCCATTCACCAATATCCTTAGAGCAGTATCACCTAGGGCTTCCTTAAATATTGACTCGGAGTACAGACTAAATAGTAGCGGTGATAAGATGCATCCTTATACCACGCCTAATTTTAATGTCTTCATTCAGTGTACCCCCAACTTTAACATTGACTGTTTGGTTCCAGTTCAGATGTTCAATAATGTGGATGTCATTATCATCGATTCCATTTTCTTTTAGTAGCTAGTAGTAGTAGTAGTAGTTTCGGATGTTGGACCCTATCAAAAGCTTTTTCCTAGTCCACAAAGCACATAATACAGATCTATGTTGATATCTAAAAATCTTTGCACTAAGGCCTTCATGTTAAATAGGGCGTCTCTTGTGCTCAAGATATTTCTGATTACTTTAAATAAAAATCGAAAATATTTAAGAAACGAGGAAAACAATTGATTTTTATTTTTAACTAAACGTAATGGGCCAACCAAATTATTGTAGTTATAAAATAGCACATAAATGAGAGGGAGAAGAGTTTAAATGTGTGAAATTACTTTCACACTTACACTTTACACTAACGTGTAGAGATAGTTTATGTGTGTGCGTGTGTGTGTGTGTGTATGTGTGTGTGCGTGTGTGATCGGTGGACACAGTGGTAACAGATTCAAAAAGAGAAAAAAAATCCATGTGCGATATTACATATTTATATTTTGTTTGCTATTTGTTTATTTTTGAAGATTATTAGTTAGTCAAAATAGGTCAAAACTATAATATTATCATAATAATTAAAAAAAATTATTGTAGTTTTTTTTTTCACTTTTTACCTAATACTAAATAACATAGCCTTCTATATTCTTTTTTTCTTGTTCCTCTTCCTTGTTCTCTTCCCTCTTTCCTCTTAAAATTATGGAAAATCAAATCTAAATTGAAAAATCTTCTACAAAAAACAATCACAATAACGCAATGAAAAAATTCTTACCAAAAAAAATCAAAATATACATACTTACTTTTAAATGTTATTATAATGTACCTTCTTAATTTTTAATTTTTATAACTTAATTTAACGTTTCTTTGCGAATATCTTATTTACTTAATCTAATACCTTACTTTTTTGTATTCTTGTACTGTTTATATCTTACTTACCTAATTTAATGTCTTAATTTTTGTAACTTAATCTAACATTTCTTTGTCTATATCGTACTTATTTAATCTAATGTCTTACACTAACGATTACATTAACAATATATATATACATATATGACAATACCCCCCACTTTTAAACACGAGAATAAATTCTCATTTAAAAGTGGGTAAGCGTGTAATATAAATGTGTTTAAAAAAAAAATGTGTGTAAAAAAAAAAAAAATTATATTGTATTGAAAAGTTAAGTTTCTTAAGTTTGTATATTTGACAAATAAATTTAATAAAAGAAATGTAGGTATATAGGAAATAAATTGTATATGGAAGTCTTTAAAAAATATAGAGGTATCATTATTAGCTGCGAAATCTATGTATAACTAGTTGAGTAAAAAAGACTACAGATGTCTCTAAAATATTTCAATCAAATATACGGAAGGTTCTCAATTTTGGAACATATATATATATATATAGCGTTCGACAATTTGATAATGTGTGGATGTTCTTACGATGGAATTGGTGAACGTTGCATTGTGTAGAGTGACCACTTAGGCCAACTTATACAGGTTCTAATCCCTGGGCCATCGTTTAAGAAACTTTTATATGTGTTTCTCATATAAATGGCTTTGTCTCTGTGAGACTTCTATGATTCATCTTAAGAAAAAATGTGGTTCCAAATTTCTGTACCTGTATATATAATGTATAAATAATAATATATATAAGAAAATTTTATATTTTGAACGCGTAAACTTTGTGATCTTAAATAGTCAAATTTTAATACTTTGTTGTTCTATTATTAAATAATAAATGTTTGTTTCCTGTTTAAGCTGTTTTTCGTGTGATAGCACAGGAAAGGAAAACAAATTAACTCAACATTAATGAGATTGAAAACAGTCAGTTCAATGTACGGTGCTTAAGTTAATCTGACTTCAACAAGGAGCCGCCTTAAGGATCCAGTTACGTTTTTAAGTCTCCTTAATTCAGAGTGAAAAATTAGTGGAACAAGAGGCTTTGTCGCGAGGCATAAATCTGCCCTCGACGGTTAGTCGGCCCTTTAATATTAAGGGCTGCTCCAGATTAGGCTTAAAATAATCTGCTCATTTTTCGGAAATATTTTCGGCAAGTAATTTATTAAAATATGCCTTAAAAATGTACATCTTTTAATTTCAAAAGCTATGGTAATTTTGCTTCCATCAGAAATAATTCGTCTCAAAGAATCGTCTATTTACATATTATATTATGCATTCCTTCGTGAGCATTATTAAATTTTGAATATTATATTTTGTTATGCTTCTTTGAGTAGAGTGCGTGGGAGGACTATAAATGATCATGAAAGAAGATAAAGAGGAATGTATATAATGAAAAAAGGTTTACTTAGGTGGGCATGTTTGAGGGTGCCTTTTGTTCTACATTCTTTATAATGATAATTTTGTTCTGTAATACAGTAGTATTATGAATGTGTGGTGTATTCAGGTGATCACCTTAACCGTTATGTTACTACCCGGAATTTTTCACACTAGTTACTACCCAGGGTACCTGGGTACTCTACCTGGATGGACGTTCCCCATGCAATATTTTGTTTTGTATATCGCAAATTGATATTGAGATAATGATCCAATAGCGCATCGTGGTGATGTAACATCGGGACTCAGAAACAAAGCATACATGATTAACTTTTACAATAAAACGAAATCTGATGGTTAAATTTATGTCTATCACTGAATGAGAATATTAATACCGAATGGGTACCCGGGTACCCTGGATAGTAATCAGAGGACTAGCCAAGTTTAAGGTCATATAAAATACCTTTTTAAAAATAAAATTACATCAAACAATAAATAAATCCCTTTCAAATACCTCAAATAATGGGGATCCGGGCGGACAAAAGTATCAAGGATTTATGAATAAAATTATTTTAACTTGAAGTCGGAAATGGATACCCGGGTGCCCGGGTAATAACATAAGGGTTAAGGGTAGTACAAGGTGGCCGTGCTATAAAAAGAGAGAGCGCTAACTCTAACTAACTAGCGTGCAGTTAGCACAGGGCTTTCCTTAGGGTCGGTCGACCTGCCTTTTATTTTGTTTCCATATCCAAAGATAAGGATACATCACAATATGCTAGGTTAGGTACAAATTATTTTTGAAAACAATTCTTTCCAATACCAATTCATTTTTGGGATACTTTTATGTTGGTGTGCCAGGATTTATCCATCAGACATTTTTTAATTTTTAACCGGTATGAGAAGTCAGTGTCATGTCACTGGACAGCGAAGTTTGTTAAGATTTTAGCTAATAAAATATTGTATTGGTAGGATTTTAGCTAATGGAAATTCGGCTTGCTAAGATTTTAACTTTCAGTATTTTGGTTATTTATAATTAAACCATAGTTTGACCCTAATGGAAGTGAAATATCATCATAATTGAATGATTATTTTGTATTAAAAATATATTGCCAATCATATTTATATCATTTCAATATATACCTATAATCGATTTATGTCTATTTTATACTGAGCTTTTAATTGAAAATCATTTTGATAAAGAACATGGATTTATCTATTTTTGTATATTAATAAAATTCCTCTTAAATTGAATGGTTGAATATGTAAAGCATTTTAAAAATTAATCGGAATATCACAAAAAACTAATTAAATAATTTACGTTGTTTGATGTCATTTTTTCATACTTTCTATATCAATTTTCACTACTTTCACGCAATTTCGCTACTTCGTACATTTCGCTATTTTTTTAACTGTATTTTTATAATGTTAGGATATGCAGTATGTAGGTACCTACTCCTTACATCATTTTTAGAGTAATAATATACCAAGATACTCTTTTTTATTTATACTGTCGAGTACAAAATTTATTTTTTAAATAGAATTTTGTACAGAAAATAAAAAATATTATTACCACCAAGGAAACGATATTTTCGAAATCGAAATTAGTTAGATATTTAAATTTTAGCGATTATAATTACGAAGTTTACCATAAATTAGATTTTATATCTGATTTGAAAGCACCACATTGCATTGTATTATAATGGGTTGCGAGAATTACTCAGATCAGCATTAAATAAAGAAAATGCCTCAAGGGTGCTTTAAACTTCCGCAGTACGTTCAGATTTTGATCCCATTTTAATCTCTTTAAAAAGAAGTATATCTTGTGGAGCTGCCAGGATTAAGCGATAGATGTCGCAAAGCCTCCAGTTAAATTAAAAAGTTTTGGGTCTGCTCAAACCAACTACATATATCCCTCCATTATTTAAACAGCGCCCCCTTCAACCCCCTGAAAAGTTGCTTTTATTCTATGCTAGACAATCTCTTTCCGGAACAACTTCAGGCTGCGCTGTTTACCCCGACCGCCAGGAAGAAAGTCACTTTTCAAAACCTTTTTGGCTTTGCTTTAAGTAGGCGACTCCACTTTATAATGATGTGATCATAAAAATTTTTCTCTCAAAAAGATTTTGAAAATTAATGAAATTTTCATATGGTTAATCCTTGAATAAGATTAATAAAGCATTTTGGGTGTACATAGGACTTATGACCTATTTTTATGGTTGGCTTAAGTGATCACTTTACACAACGTAACATTCGCCATTTCCACCCATGATAGAATATACCATGCTTATTCATTTTTTGGAAGTTGTAAATACTGGTAAAAAGGAATTTAACAAAAATTGGAAATAATATTTCCTGGCGTATCCTAGTGTAATGCAAGTATTCGGATGAATTTCATTACACAATAAAGTATATTGCTCTCAAAATTCCGTAAAAATTAATTGTAGAATTTCTCATTAATAAAGCAATTCCAATTTTCAAGACTAGTGGACATAAACTTTGTCACCTCTACGTGAGTTTAATTATAATTTTATATTTTACTATTCAATTTTATGTTTTTCACCCATTTTAATGATCAACATAACTAATGTCTACAACGTCTAAAGCCAAAGCTAAAACCTCTAAAACCAAATGCATCAATAATATTTTACTCTTCGATTTTAACTTAGGATATTGTCAAAGGTTCGGAGAACGGAGAAGGAGAACGAAATGAAACACTTATAAGCAATTCCAAAACTCATTTTGGTAACAAATCACTGGAAACCTTGAGGGCTTCTTCCGACCGGAAAAAAAATCAAGTAAATAAGTAGTACTTAATAAAATAAAAAATAGGTTATTTTATAATAATGTTTCTAAAGCTAACTACATAATATATATATTTATTTGTTTGCGCACATTCAAAAGACACGTGTGTTGTTACGATGCAAAAAATGAACACAAAACTTTTTCTAGTAAGTAAGTAATCTTTTTAAAATAAAAAATATTTATTAATTTGGAACATCATATTGTGGCTTTTAATACGGGCTTCCCAGACAACTTTCTTCCGCTTTCTTCTTACCGGACCAAGCTAGGCTGATTGTGGTCGACCTATAGGTATAATTCATGAGGTATGTTTCATGCGACATTTTTTGTGGGTTTTTCTATAGGCTTTTTTTCATGTGTCCTGTTTCACTATGGGTTTTTCATATGGTCTTTCCATGTAAACATCTTCTTAGAGGCTTTTAATGTAAGATTTTTCATGTGTGTTATGGAGTTTTTATATATGAGCATTGTGTATGCCTTAAATTTGAGCTTAGAGCTTCTTTATGTGAACTTTTACACTGAACCTGATAATCTGGTGATGTAATAATGCGGTTTTATAAAAAACTTGAAAAAAATATTCAGTTACAATATTTTATGTACACATGCTTATCTTTTCCTCATTATAACAAAATTTATATATTATTTTCATGCGTATTCTTACACGCGAGTTTCTTTGTCGCGTAACTTATTTGGGTACGTTAATTATAAACATCACTATGTAAAATATAATTTAATATTCATATTCAAATCCTCTTTCTTGTTTTTTCATATTAGAATGGTATTTTTTATTAACATTAATGAAATATCGTCGTCGGTGTCAAGATTATACACATATTTTAAAATATCATATTACTTTTACCTCTATACATTCGTAATTTAAAAATCTTTGTAAATATTATAAAAAATTGTAAAACAAATTTTAAAATGTATAACATTATGAAGATTTTTCCGTAAAATTGATTAATCTTAAAACTGTGAATTACTAACCGTGGTACGAAGATGATGTTTAGTTATATACACATATTTTTCTACAAGTAAAATAAAATTATTCCAAGTTCGTTTCCCGTCTATTGAAAATATATGGATGATGACGGAAAAAATATTATTATGAAAATGAAATTCTATTTTCATATTTTAGAATAATCTAAGTAAAGTTATTTAAAGTATTATGAAACCTTAAATCTCAAAATATTAACCGTGGTGCTAAGACACTTTTCGTAAAAAGGTTAATTATCCTTTGATAATTTCTTCAAAACTCAATTATTGTCCTGTCGTAATTAATGTTGATTAAATTTCAAGCGTCACTTTAAAGGTAGTAATCCAATTTTCTCTTAAAGTCTTACGAAAGAATTTATGATTCTGGGAAAACATCTTTGGCAATTGTTTTATAATAAAATTAGACTGTTTAATTAAAAGTTCCTTAAGTATTCCTACGAAATTTCTCTCTGTGTATTTAAATTACACACAATTATTATTATTAATTTGAGTTTTAAGGTCTCAGCTAAGGATACAGGTGTACCAGTCTGTATCTTAGTGGTATATTTAATTTTCAGAGAGAATGTTACTATTATTTGGGAATAATGAAATGTCTTTATATGATAGAAGCGTGGGCTTAATGATGTGAACTTTTAATGTGAGCTTATTGTAGATTTTCTTTTCTGTGAGCTAATTGGATTGGACTTAATTAGATGTGGTTTTAATATAAGTTTTCAATATTAACTTTTTCGTGCAGCTGTCTTAACTAAAAATCTAGATATATCTAGGTTCGTGGTATATTGAACATTCAGCATAGAATATTGTTTTTGGAGAAGAATTGAATGACCTCGTGGTATACTGAGTGTTCGGAGTGAATAGAGATGAGTGTATTAAGTATTTTAAGTGAATGGGATGGCTATTGTCAGGAAACAGCCTACACACTACTTAATTTATATTAAAATATAGGAAATTATATTAATTTATTTTTCCCTCCGCTGCAGCTAAGAAAATCGGCACTGAAAATGAATACGCTTGCTTAAAAGATACAGGATTTATACAATATATAAAGATTTTAGTAGATAAGTTAATTTAAATTGTAATAATCAATTTTTTTTCCGTTACAATCTCTATTGAATTTAATTATGACTTTGATCGTAAATTGTAATCGTGCATTCCATTATGACCTTGTCGTAAATTATAATCGTGCCTTCCATTATAACCTAAACTGAATAATCGTGCATTCTATCACGACCTTTTAATCGTGCATTCCAATACAACTTAAACTGAATAATCGTGCATTCTATCATGATCTATGTTAAATAATCGTGCATTCCATTGCGATCTATTTTGAATAACCGTGCATTCCATTGCGACTTTCATTACTATAATGGTAAATAAAATTGCAATCGTGCATTAAATTACAACCTGAACTGAACAATCGTGCACTCCATCACGACCTATGTTGAATACTCGCGCATTCCATTACGACATATGTTGAATACTCGCCCATTCTATCACGACCTATGTTGAATACTTGCGCATTCCATCACAACCTATGTTGAATACTCGCGCATTCCATCACGACCTATGTTTAATAATCGTCCATTCCATTGCGACCTAAGTACATTGTATAAAGTAAGAACTTTATTTTGCTCAGGAAGGCCATATTCTGTTTCAATTCCTTTGATTTCTCACTGTACTGTATATTGTAAAATATTGTAATATTCACACACGATAGTCTGTAACATGAAAATAAATTAAACACATCATGTATATTTAAATGTTAACAAAGTAATCTTCGATAAGTATTAAAATCACTTGGATTAGATTTGTTATCAATTACAGATTGTGCGACCACTCACAGACTAAAATTAATATATATTTTAAAAGTTTACATATGCAAAATATAGAAAGAGTTTTAGATAGTGAAACTCCATCTCAAATCATCTCCAAAATAAAATATTTCTTAAAATACAACTTTGCGTAAAACGATACGAAACCAATAATGAGCGCTTTTCAAAATACATTTCAAAATAAGCCCTCGGCAGCTTGGATTACCCACAAACAAATAATAAAACAAAATTGTTGTGATTAATCTGAAAAATTTAAGGGTCAGTGTATAAGCCTGTCAGAAAAAATATCGGGGACAAAATACGTATTTAGATTGCTCAAAATGAATGTTGTCTGCGAATTTTAATTGGTATTTACAAGCGTTTCCCGCCCTTAATTTGAAGCGAGGGCGGTAGTCGGGTTCTGGAGGGGATATTTTTAACGAGACTGAACTTTGAAAAGTATTCCGAAACTCAAAATCCGCCGCAAATTAACTTCATTAAAATTTTCTTGTAAAATTAATCGCGAGGGTGTTCCAGGGGCTGACGTCACAACATAGAGATGATTTGTTATGACAACATCACAAAAGAAAAATAAAAATAAATAAATAATTAAATCCAACAACCCATCATTTTTAATCTAGCTATATTATAGATGTCTCATAGAACCGAAGCTATATTTTTATATGGGAAAGTAGGTGTGGAAGTCTTTTTGGGCGTTCCTGGGACTTAGCGTATGGCTATCGATCGATCTATCGTATGGCTAGCTTAAGTGATCACTTTACACAATGTAAAGTTCACAAATTCCACCCACGATTCGTTCAATTATGGTTGTACCTTTATCGTAATTAAGGTCGTAATGGAATGCACGATTATTCAACAAATTTCACGATGGAATGCACGATTATTCAACAAAGATCATGATGGATTGCACGATTGCAATTTTATTTACCTTTATCGTAATTAAGGTCGCAATAGAATGCACGATTATTAACATAGATCGTAATAGAATTCACGATTGTTTCACATAGGTCGTGATAGAATGCACAATAATTCAGTTTACGTTGTAATGGAATGCACGATTACAGTTTACGATCAAGGTCGTAATGGAATGCACGATTACAATTTACGATCAAAGTCGTAATTAAATTCTATATATATATTGTAATGGAAAATATAGATAATTAAATTTTACAATCAAGGGGAGATTAATAATGAATTGGTAGAGAAGTAACGCATGTCCGTGAATTGGTAAAAAAATATTAAAAACAAAATTCATCAACCTCTTCAATTGTCACCACTCGAAACTAGCGTCTGTCATATTCTGGTGGAATTTAATATTTAAGCCGACTTTAACTTTCCTTTACAGATAGAGCAATTCTAAAAGATCTTCTAATCTTACTCCTCAAGCCGCTAGTTCCAGAAGTTAGTCCACCCCCACAGGTAGCGTAGTCCGCAAAGTTTGCAGCCTGGAGACACCTCAGCACCTTGAACCCACAAATTGCTTTGGAACTTGCTGATCGTAACATTAGTCACCTGGGATCCGGGCGTTCTCAAACCAGTGCGCCCATAATGCACTGAACAACATTCTAAACCTCAAATCACTGAGACTTTTCAATACTCAACCTTCATATTTGACAGTTATTGAAGAAAATTTTATTTGTAGGGTTTGAAGTTATGAGTAATTAAAAACTACATTTGTGATGTTATACTTCTTTAGGCGCGTTCAGAGTTTAATTTAATCAGAGAGAATTTTATATGCGACGAAATTCGCGTGCATCATGCGACAATTTTCCCCACCATTATCAATCACGTATCACCAATCAAAAGCTTTGATTTAACTAACAGCTTACTTACTTACATACTGACCATCAAGCCTTTTCTCCGTACGGGTAGGCAGAGAGGATAGAGCGCCACACTCTTCTGTCTTGACGTACAACTCTCGCCTGATCCACATTCATACATCTTCGCATGCAAGCTCGACGGTTGTTGAGTCTTCTAACGGGACCATCTTCCAGCATCTGGTTAATCAGGTCATGCCACGTCTTCCGCGGTCGTCCTCTCTTTCTGACGCCGTCAACGCTTGCATTATATATCTTTCTTGCCATTCTCCCCTCATTCGTTGCCCAAACCATCTGAGCGACCCTTTTGGTTATTTAATTATGCTAAAATCAGCTTCCTATTCCTACATTCATTCCTAATATCTTCATTCTTTACTCTATCGTAAATGGATTTGCCAGACATACTTTTAAGGGATCTCATGTCCACTGCATTCAGTCTACTTTCTTTCCTCTTCTGCCAGCTGTAGGCCTCACTTTTTAACTAAAAGCAATTCTTATAAATGACATAATATTGCTTGAAAATGGTGTTATGAAAATTGCGTCTGCTCCGGGCGCTGTCATTGTTGTTTATTTTCTGTTTTCATGTTTTTTTGTTTACATAATTTAATTGTGATCAAATTCTTGATATTATTATGGTGATTTAATTAATTATGTGCTTTCTATTTCATTTTCATTTTTTATACAAAAAATCTCCAATTCGGCAGGCTTTGATGTGTATTTTACATTTTTTATCCGTCGATAGAGAACTGTCATTGGCAATTCTAGTTTGTGTTGTATACATAGAGTTGGAACATATGTGGACAGCTTTGTTTCAACGCGAAGTATACAACAATGTCAGTAGACTTTCCAGGGGTCGAAAGATGTTTAGAGTATTAACCCGATTTTAGAAAAATTAGTGAAAAAAATAATGTAGAATATGTATGTTGAATTCATACAGGTCATTGGAAACAGAAGTAAAATACATTTTAATTTATTCACAGGCTTAATTTATTCAGTTTATTCAAAAGCGCCTTATTTGAGGATTTAATGTTTCAAAACGAGAAGTATTAACAACCCTTTAGTGACTTAGTGACGTATTTTTTAGACCACATAGGAGAAAATGTACGAAGTTTTTTACTATTTTATGTTTAATAACAAAATATGTTATTTTATAATAATGCTGCTTGTTTAAAAAAATGAATCATTATTGATTTAAATAATATTTAGCGAAAGTAGAATTATTAATTTTTAATTACTGGCAATTCATTGACTTACTGAATGATTTCAGAACACTCTGTCAGAAAATGTTTATACCTGGTAAACCTTATAAGAAGCTTAATTATTAAAGAGCTTAAGGTATTTATAAACATCTATTTTCATGTTGCCATCATGGAGCGCCTCACTCTTCTGTCTTGACACCCTCTCCTCACCATCACTCATACATCTTCTCATGCAAGCTCTTCATTGTTAAACCTTTTAATAGGATCATTTTCCAGTATCTGGTTTACCTGGTTATGCCAAATCTTCCGCCGCCGCGCAGGCGCCGTCTACTATTTCTGGCGTCACGCATATTTCTTACAACTCTCGATTATTAGTTTATTTTTTTAGTTATTTTAAGGTAAAATTAATACTTATCGTTAATACTCTGGTAAATATCCTTGTATATATACATGAGAGGATCTGGGATTTGATTCTCCGCCAGGGACGTTTTTCTTTATATTTGATTTATTTAAGTGAATTTATAAATATTTAATTAATGTATATTATAGATGTCTCACAGAGACGAAACTGTATATTTTTTTTATTAAGGGAGAGTAAGTATAGAAGTCTTTATGGGTGTACATAGGACTTACATAGGTACATAGGTCTATCGTAAGGTTGGCTTAATGTTTACTCACTTCACTTTACACATGTGTAACGTTCGCCATTTCCACTCTTTTCTTATTAATTTTTGGAAATTGTATATATTTCAATTTTACGCCACGTTTCACATGTGAGTTGCAAGGATCCTCACCGCGGCCGGCCACAAAGCTTTTTCCTTCCCCTTGAATGACCACAGATGTCGCTAAATGAGACATCTATATTCGATTTTGGAGTTTTTTAGCTACATACTTTATCTTGTCTAATGGAATTCATCCGAATTTCTATCATTACACTTAGTATACGCCAGAAATATTATTTCAATTTATTAAACTCCTTTTTTTACCAGTATTTTCATTCAGAATATTTTGAGTACCTACGTCCAAATTTTTCAGAACAGAACTGGATTGTTGTCACAGGGACATCAATAATCAATTAATGTATATTACAGATATCTCATAGAGACGAAACTGTATATTTTTTTTATTAAGGGAGAGAATTAATAAAAAATTAATATTAATAAAAAAAATATATGTACAGTTTCGTCTCTGTGAGACATCTATAATATGCATTAATTGATTATTGATGTCCCTGTGACAAAAATCCAGTTCTGTTCTGAAAAATTTGGACATACTCAAAATATTCTTATGAATATTTTTTCTAACAGCAGTGGTACAATACATGAAGCAACAAACGCGTTTGCAACACAAAACCGTTTTATCCCAACCCCTACCCTTAAATATTAACAGAAGGAAATTAAATTTCCTGTCTCCTTTATTCTTATACATTCTGCTCTTAAAAATTTAATTAAAACTTAATTATTTTCTTGAATACCCTCACCTTTCATCGAAAAAACGTAAGAAAAGAATTTTTCTTTTCTTTTTTTTCATAGCGGGTGACTAACAATATATTTTGATAAAATGTATTTAAATAACAAACCTTAATTCTCGTAAACGTCTCATCTCTGGTTTAAGGCAAGTCATAAAATGTATGACTTTTAATTAACGCAGTCGGTTTCTCAACCAAACTTTCTTTCTTCTTTTTTTTATAACTTTCTTTCTTTCTTCTTCTTTAATAACAGCAAAGTAAATTAAGTAACATCATTTATATAAATAAAAAGAAAATACTCTCTGTAAAACCACTATTTATTGAATTATCAACATGTTTCAGGGCCAATGATCCCTTCATCAGGATACAACGTGTACTAAATATTATAATCGGAATTATATACATTTACAAAAATAATAAAGAAATAATAAAGAAGGGAGTTGAATAATATGAAAAAAAAAATGGTAACTTTTAAATTAAAATTGTAATAAATGTTTGTTGTATCTTTATTTTTCAGTTGTCGTTATTATGTATAATTGCGACACGGTATTAATTTTTTTTCCCCCAATTAAATTTGACATTTTTATATTCCTCATTTTTATTTATCTACATAATAAAATTATCATTATTTATATTCTGAAACAGGGTTATTTGGAAAACATTAATAACCTCGCAGGACTATATTCCTGCCTTAATTATGAATCAAAAATGTTCAAGCTATCATAACCTTAAATATCATGACTTATATTGAATATGAAAAATTCATTACCTTTAATACAAGTCAAATAAAATAATAAAAACCTTTGAATTCCAATTGGAAATTTTTCAGGGTTTATATCATATTACTTAACTTGTATTGAAGCGAATGAATTTTTCGTAATTGACATTACTATAATCACTGTTTTACAAAAAATAAGTCAGAAATGGAGAAAAATGCGAATTTTGACGTCGCATATCTCCATAACCATTGATATTAGGTCATGATACCTTGAACATTTTCATAATCAAGGCAGGAATATAGTCCTGCGAGGTTATTAATTTTTTCCTAATAACCCCGTATATAATGAATAATTTATTCTTATTATAAGGCTTAATAGAGCTAGTATTTAGTAGTCAATTCTATTTAAACCAGACATTTTCCTCGAGGTTTTAATGCATTTATTTGTCCTTAAGCGAATGAACTTTTAATAGGTATTCGACGTAAGTTTTTTTCACGATCATGTTAACAGAAGGTAACATTCTATTTTTTGGTCACGGCTCTCAAGGATGTGTTGTGCACCGATATCCGCTGAAAACGTGGGAACAAATAAAATAATTAAGAATATTCTCATGTTTTCAGAATTGTTCAGAATCTTCTGATGCCATCGACTTTGTCTCTGAAGATTTTTCCTAAGACGACTCGACCCTGACTGACTCTGACCCGACTGAAATCGACCTGTATGATAGAAATATAGGAAAAAATGCAATCTTAAAAGTCATTTATCTCCACAATTACTAATATTGGAATATTGATTCGTGAACATTTTTTATTCATAGCTGAAGCAGGAATCTACCATGTCGCGGGATGGCGGCTTTGGGGAACAAATCAAGCACTTCACGACTAAAGTCACTAGAAACGAATTTAATTGGAGCACTATTCAAAATTTACACAATTTCGCACTAATCACTCGTCCGTGGAACACTTTATATTCGTCTTTCGCGGATCTGCGGTCACATTTGTTTCTGAACGCCCGTTAAGTACTGTCTTAATTACTATCGCTGGTCGCACTCGTTAGCCACAGTAAATAGCTACGCTTCTTGTCTTCGGCTTCGCTTTATATGTATAATCGCTGAACCGCCACAACAACCAATGTTCTTTAGAGCGCGCTTTTCGTGTTATTTATAACCACTCGAGTTCTAGAAGCTTCTAGCGTATACCTTTTCTTTCTTTCAGAATATTCCTGGGAACCTTCGATTACATGCCATTGTCTTCGATTTTTAAGAACGTCGGATATAAAATATTTAATTGTTATGTAATTAGCCGTTATTTAAATATTTTTATTGAAATTTTTTTTAATGCTGCAGCTAAACATAGCTTTCTAAAATCTTTTCAGCCCTCTTGTATCTGGCAAATTATTAATAATTATTAAATGAAGGAATGAAGCCCAAGACCCGTATCAACTTTAATTAACATTTGTGAACTCTGTGATTACTCCAACTTGATTAACTTTCTCTTCCAATATCGACTTTATTAACTCCCTCTTCTTGTTTGTCTCCTCGGTTACCTTTCTTCGATTTTTCGACTTCTCGTCGGTCCTGCCCTCTGTCGGTTTGTCACGTTCCGCTATTTGAAAGTGAACAAACTTTGTCAGGGACGACAGCTTGCTGCGAAGCAATTTCCCATCATTTTGCCGAACTAAACACCTTATTTTCACACTTCAACAGACTTGAAAATGTGCAAAGCTATCCTACAAAATCTATCCTACAAAAATCTATAAAATTATTATATACTGACTACTTTGCTTCGTCATATTTTATACATTTGCAAATCATTGCTTAAGAAACATCACCGCTTATGTAATTTTATTAAATACTGCTGTGATCGGCTGTAATTTTGTGATTATTCATTGCAAATTAAATGAAATACAAATTCATTTGGTTTAAATCGCTGTAGTGTTGGTAACACCAACCGATTTTGTAACCTCCGTTCCTTCTTCAGGGTAAACTATAAGCTAAACATTAAAAAAAACTAACCCATAAAATCCAAGTTCTTTTTTTACTCCCTTTCTTTGTAAATTAAGTTTACCATCATGTAATTAAATAATCGATTTACTGAAAATAGAACATGTCTAGAAAAATATCTATGTCAAAAATATCTAAAAATATCACTTTATCCCCATTTGAATTTTCTTTTCGTTTTATTTCCTCTTACATTCCTTTTGGCGAATGAAAATCTTAACAATTAAAGACAAATTTAAACATATAATGTAAGATTGAACTTACAGGAATTTAATGTATTTCTAAAATGTCAGATATTTTGAGCTTTGATAAGATACTTCATGCTTTGAAGATTAAATTCTAAAAACATTTGTCAGTCAATTTAATCAAGATTTTGATAGATTCAATTATCAGCAATATCTAACCTTATAAATTTCCAGCGTCAAATGATTTAAAATAGTCAGAATCAGATTTGAGTTATGTAGAATTCTTCAAAACTAAGCAGAAATCTAAGAGAAATAATTTATTAATTGATTTCTTCCCAAAAAACCGAATTTTTCTGTCGTCTGTGAACCAATTGTCATAAATTTTCGAAATTCGTAGTGATGTACCTATTGCACCGACGGAGTAACTTAAATTTTAAATATTCCGTGACATCGTCAGGCCGCTGTTGGTAGTAATCAAATATTTGTATGGTTTACAATTTTAAAAAACCATTAAAATTTCTATAAATCCAAAATTCTACTATAATTATTTTTTTTTTTAACAAAAATTTGATAGATCATTTTTATCGTCGCCACGAGTCTGCTTGCAAAATTTCAGCTCGATTGGATCAGGAAAAAGGGTTAAAAATCGATCCACAGCTTTTTCGTCAATCAAGCAATCAGACGCTACGAGTTAAAAGAAAGGGAGCAAATATGGTCAATTATATTTTTTTGATAACTGATTTTGTATTAACCTACCGTATGTTATTATTTTCTACGTACAACATTCTTAGTCTGTTTTGAGTGGTTTTCTTATTATTTCTTTTTTTCTACTGTGCGTTTCTTTTTAATATAAGTGCATGCTGCAGGCACTTTTAATTGGAGAGGTGACACGACTATTTTTTATTTGCCTACGTTAAATGCAAATGTACGGGGTGGGAAGGGGAAGAAACAAATGACGTGATGAACGTGAACATAATATTAATAAAAGAACTATAGGTTAGATTCTTCTGTTAGGTTATTCATAACTATAGATTAATTTCTTCTTCTTCAAACACAGCAAAATTATTTTGTGGTGACATTATAATTATAATTTATAGAAATAAACTTCGTTTACACCACTTTTTATTAAAAAAAAATCAACATGTTTCAAAGCCAATGGCTTCTTCATAAGGATAACAAATGTATAATAACAAAATTAAATTTAAAAATCGGAGTATAGATAATCAAAATATTAAAAAGTCATATATGGAAAATTAATAATAATAAAGTACCTACTTAACAAGAAAATAAATTTAAAAAAAACTATGTGTAAAAAGGACCTGGTTATTTATAATATTCAACTTACTATTAACACTTTTTCTTATTTCCAAAATTTCTAATTTATCAAACTGTGATTCTGTATAATTTGTATGTAAAATTTGTAAAACCTTATTAATATCAAAAGAATGGTTAGAAAATACGGAATAATTATTGCTATTTAAACACTTTAAGTGTTCCTTAACTCTAACTTCTACACGTTTTTCCTATACAAAGACAAGACAAAAAGAAACAATTATTACAAATCAATTTATAAACACACTTCGATTTTTAAATTTAATTTTGTTATTATACATTTGTTATCCTAATGGAGAAGCCATTGGCTTTGAAACATGTTGAATTTTTTTAAATAAAAAAGTGATGTAAACAAAGTTTATTTCTATAAATAATAATTATAGATTAATTATTATTTATTGACTTTATTTGATTATTAACTATAGATTCTTTATTACTGCTATTGATAAAATATCTCATATATTCCGTAATCATAGGATTAAAAATTGTTGCTATTTTTTCAAGTACAAAATACTTATTAAAGTACTTAATTGAAAAGTTACGGCAAATTGGCGGTATTTCTATTCGGGATTCCGATTTTTTAATAACTAGTAGGGAACCGTATCCCTGATGGACTATGAACCTAAAGTTTAATATGTATTTGTTTAGCGCAACCGAC
The DNA here is from genome assembly GCA_016648135.1 of Agrypnia vestita. Lineage (NCBI taxonomy): Eukaryota > Metazoa > Arthropoda > Insecta > Trichoptera > Phryganeidae > Agrypnia > Agrypnia vestita. The sequence continues at coordinate 35,227 of JADDOH010001659.1, read as the reverse complement.
AGGATAGGAAAGAGGTTAGGTAGGATTTAAATAAGGATCTGGCTTACCTGAATATCTTCGAGCTGGACACCAATATAGCACTCTCGTTGACCCATAAAGGAACGAGAGTTTTGGTCACTTCTTCGGTGGCTTCTTTATTCTTTTCTTCAGTATGCACGGCGTTAAAGAGAATTGAATGTATACACATGCGTTCGGATGTTTTGATATAGTTGTTGACGGCTGGTGGTCAAATTGTTATGTTAAGCGTCACTTTTCGTATCGCCGCGCCATCTTTTCTTCTAGTAATGGCCGCCGCTCCAGCCGCTCACTGCTTTACCGACTCGTTCCAATGTCGCCATGAGTAATTGGTCGGTTCGCTAAGTCGCTAAGGGTACTTGTTCGCCAGAGTCTCTTGGTTTAAAGATAATGCCAGAAGAAATAGGAACGGGATAGTCAAGTGGAACAAAGCACATAATATATTTTAGTCAAACTGCGCCAACATGCGCTATATTGCCTCTTATATCAAAATGAATCACTGCAATTATGAACAAAAAAACGCATGTGTTTCATCGATAATTACGACAAAATCATGATTATTTTTTATAGACATTCGAGCATTTTTCTTAATGCGATGTTGTTCGTAGAATGGACGTAAGTAAGTTAAACAGTTAAACTGTTGTAACTATTAGTTTCTGTGATTGATCAATGTATTAAGGACCACGCACGATGATCTTTTACCTACTGAATAGCATTTAAATCTCAAAACCAGCAAATTCTGACATACACGGTGTTGTTCCTTAAGCGACGATATCAGCATTATTTGAATACTTACATGGTAATTTTTTTAATTGCTGTACATTACCCAAAATTTTGAAATTTTTTGCTATCAAAGCTGAAAGAGGTCTGACGTATCCATGAAGTAAGATATCTTAGTGTAAACTAATAGATGAAAATATGAAATGGAAGACAAAATATTTTTTCCATCCAAGCGAGCTGGAAAACTTACGTGTATATTTATCAGACTCATTTAATATTTAAAGTCTATGAAAATGATTATTTATTTCTTTTTTACACAATAAATGGAAATATTTTATTTTATACTTTTAACTTTATGGAATTATTGGGTAGGGAGGATTTTATAAAACTGCTTTTAATAATACAAAATGTATCAAAATTATTTTTAACCTTAAGCCTAGAAACTACCCGTTAATTCATGTACTCCGAGAATTTCGTGTAAATGTTGAAGTATTTTTTAAAAAGGTAACGTATAAATAATCCAAGTATTAAAAGAAAACAAAAAATTTAGTACCTCCACGAAATCTTAAAAATATAAGATCTGTATTCAATTTTACCGCCCCAAAACATAAAACTTGTGCAGAAAAGCAATCACCACTTGGTCTTTTGTAGGAATAAAACATTATATTCAACTACCTGCAAAACAAAAAAATCTAAATATAAGTATTTTTAGGCTGATAAAAAATGTAAAAAAACGCTTACTTAATATCCTATAATATATTTCACTCTTCATTTTTTAATAATTATTAAATTTTTAATACGAAACTGCATTTTTTGCCTTGATTTGGATATAGTGATTGTATTACATAGTGAGCGAATTAACTAACTAACTAACTATCACGCCGTTTCCCCGCAGGGGTAGGCGGAGAGGCGGATTGAACGCCACACTCTTCTATCCTGGCACACCACTTTTGCTTCGGCCACATTCATACATCTTCTCATACAGGTTCTACGGTTGTTGCGGCTTTTAACAGAGCCATCCTCAAATACTTGTAGTATCTGATCGTGCCAGGTCTTTCGCGGACGTCCTCTATTCCTGATGCCTTCAACACTCACCTCATATATTTTCTTAACCATCCTTTCCTCGTTCATACGTTCACGTAACCTTCTTAGCACTCCTTTCTTTATTCTATCTACCACACTACAGCCAGCATTGCATTCACGTCTAATTTGTTCATTCCTCATTCTATCGACCAAAGATTTTCCACACAAGCAACTTAGTGACCGTATTTCCTTCGCATTCAGTCTACTTTCATTCCTCTTTTGCCAATTCCAGACTTCACTTCCATACATCAGGGTTGGCACTAGAATGCCGTTATAGAACGGATCAGAGTCGAGCGATCAACATCAAAAAGAAAACAATGTTTCTCGGTTTAAAATACAAAAAAGGGTACAATTTTTTGTAAGAACTTTAGAGATGCTAAAATGTTTGAAGGCTCAAGAAAAAGACCATCCTCGGCTAGTAACCAAAACATTGTCAAACAGGTCATGGTTGCTTGAAAATTTTCAACTCATTATCAAAGCAGGAATCCACCTGTGAAGTTTTTGCTACTAGCTACGAGACATCTAAATAACTAGTGTTTATAACCCTTCCTGGGACGGGCATATCAGTACACGGGACATAATCCATGTAACTACCTACCTAGGTATAGCAGAATGTATCAGGGACGTTCAGTGGGAACAAGCATGGTATCCACCGCTAAATATTTCTTTTCTTTATTCAATATGAATACACACCTCTAGAAGTTTCGGGAACGAAGTTCCCTTTCTCAGGAGGATGCAACGCATACTAAATTAAATTATCATTATATAGTTAACTAGGGGAGTGGAGAGTTGGCGGAGTAAATAGTAGGGGGGGGGGGTTATTAGGGAATAATTAAAAGGGATTTTCAACGTTGTTATTTTTTAAATTTACAATTGGAAAAATGTTAAGAATGGGGTTGTTTAGGAATTGAATTTGACTGTTTATTATATTGTTATTAAAGTTAATATTTTTTTTTATTTCTAAAATTTCGAACTATATAATTGCCTATTATTTTAATCTTAAAATTTAAAGTTATGTATGTGCGTTGTTTTAAATAAAAATTTATTTTTCTTATGAAGGATACTTGATTTATTACATTTCTTTAAAAATCACTCAAATAATAACATTGTTAATAAATTAGAAGGTATTTTGCTGTTGGCTCCATTTGGAGCCTCAATTAAAAATAAGAATTATTTTTGTATATCTACGTTTATCAAAATAATGACAACAATGAGATCTATACTCTATTTAAGGAGCCAAACGTCATAAAATTTATAAAACTGGGAAGACTTCGGTGGCTGGGTCATGTAGAGAGAATGTCCGAGCATCAAGCACCAAAGTCCCTGCTGAACTCAAGGCCAATAGGGCGAAGGAGCTTAGGGAGGCCGAAACTAAGATGGAGTGACAACGTCCTCAAAGAATTCTCTGCCTCAGAGCTTCGAAACTGGAGCGAGCTGGCACTAGACCGAGATGAGTGGAGGAAAATTATTGAGGAGGCCAAGACCCACCAAGGGTTGTAGTGCCAAGAATGATGATGATCAAAATAATGATTCGATTTGGGTTAAGGTTTAATCTTTAATTGAACCTTTTATTTTATTTTATTATTTATTGATTTAAGCAGGTAACCTAGCCGCCGACCAGTTTAAAATATTATAATAAATATAGATCCTTTTTAGTTCGGAAATATCCCAACACGGTTTCTGTATTCAAATTATTCAGATCTGAATACAATCATTAGGAGAGTACTCGAAGCGGATCTACTCTCGGGAGCGTAATTATGTTCATTATCCTCTCCCCGCGGAGCCTGTCCTTAATAAGTTGTGACTTAGGAGCCATATCGTCACATATTACAAAGTTCCACATCCAAGTCTGTCTCCTGAGGGAGCGCTCCACGATTCGGGAATACGGGGACCGGCCCGGGGCCACGACGATAACTTTGTTCTTCGAGCGCCGCCGCTCCTTTACAAATATTTGCTCCAGCTGGATTCCCGGGACGCGATAACAGTCGTAACATATTCAACCAACTTTCGCTAATTATCTCATCATTTTTCTCCTATCTCTCTTGCCTGAGTAGAAACATTAAACTTAATTCGGCATATGTATGATACCAACTTTCAAGATTCCTGTATAGGTTAGTTGTATATTTCCTTAAATTTCAATAAAAACACTGAAAAATAAGATTCTCTTTATGGATATTATTTATTTTTATTTTTTACGACCATTGATAATCACACAAAACAGTGATATAAATAGACAGGGCTTTTGGTCACCTACAAGTAAACTCTTATTTCATATATATATATATATATATTTTTTTTTTTCATTTTATTTATCTTCATCTTGTTACATGACATAGGAGATGGAGCCGCTATGAAGAACTCTCTAGGAAGAACCTGTGCCGAGATGAGCAGCTAAACAATATAGTGAGAACAAAAAGTAATAAAGATATACAACAACATACTATATAACTATAAGATTAATTAATTCATTCATTGAGTATATAAATATAAAATGTGGATAATAAGAACAGTATTGTATAATACAAAAGCTACTATTGTATACTAGTAAATTAATGTGTCAAGTGGTTAAATATTAAGTCAGGTATTCAAGTAGTATTATAATGATCAAAGAAATTCAAGATTTGTTTGCCGATGGTAAACTAATAGGTTTTCAAGACATACATATTTTTCTGTATATTTTTCTAATTTAAACTATAAATTTGTTTTAAATAAATTTAAGTAAATAATGAAAATGATGCGGTTTGGAAGAATAATGACAAAGATGACGAAAAATTTGAATTTTTTTAAAATAGAGCTTCTTGAATCAAATCAAATGAAATCAAAATTTAAAAATGATCTTAACGTTAAATTTCAAATTAATAAATAAAATAAAATAAGTAAACTGGTAAAATATTCTATTTCAACCATATCTTTGCTTGGCTGATATTCTTATGAACACCACTAAAGTCCGAGCTATCTCCGACATTGAAGCTTGAGGGGAAATTATATGAAAACGGGGGGTGAAAACAGATAGCATTATGGTTAGTGGGGGCTGAAGTGCGCCGTACACCAATTTAAACAAGGGAGGCACTGCTATTTTAAGGCTTTCTATGGCTTGACCCAATACCAAACTGTATGGTATATACGAGTAATACAAATAATATAATTCATAGCAATTAGCTTAGCTCTTGCTTCAAATATTAAACATAATATCTAGATTTCAGGGACGTGCAGTGAGAACAAGCAGCATGACTTTTATTTAAACATATATTAGGAAAAAATGGAAATTAAATATTTATCTGGCAGAATATTATGAAATATTAAAATCAGAATAGTATGTAAATTATTATTATATTACAAGATATCTCTCATTTCTGTTTCTTTTCAAAATATAATATGCTTAGGAAAAACATGCTTCTTGTTGTCACTGCACGCGCCTGTTAGATTTGTACTTTAACCTGTTAACCGGGCGGGACGTATAAATACGTCCAACGTAAACAATATCGGACAGGACGTATGAATACGTCCTTAAAGTATATGTTGCACCCTGGAACGGGCAGAACGTGTATTTTCGAACAACAAAGGTATTAATTAGGTCATCCATACATGTCTCGACATGAATTCAAGACACGGAGGGAATCAGTATCATTTCGTTATTGAGAGTGGTGGACGTGTTCTGGGTGAGCAGTGACGGATACGTACTTATATTTACCTACCTATTTTCGTATTATATATATTATTTACTTATATTTTTTTATATTTTCAATCTTTTTATTTTAGAAAACATCTTTATAGGTATCCATCAAAATGAATGAAAGCGATATCAGCGATGACGAAATTAATGTACCAATCCATTTTTTTGTTGGTATTATTTTCTATTTGATATTCTATTAAATAAATAAAAAATAAATATTTCCTTGTCTTTTCATTTATTTCAAGCTTAAATAAAAATAAAAAATAATATGAAATTACACCCACCGGGTGTGACGTATTGACACGTCCTAGTGAAAAAGTTCGCACCCGTTATATGTTGTGCAATTAAACAGGGACTCGCCCGGTTAACAGGTTAAACAACTGACTTGTTATTACCTATTAACCATGTTGATTACTTAGACGTCGACCTGTTTTGATTTCATTTCATCAGACATTTCGCGAGAGCGCTGCGAGGGGACAAAAAAACATGATAAGAAAATATGGAGTGCTAATAATATAGATTTAAATTTATTTTTATCTAAATACTTATTAAATTTCAATTTTTTTCAATTTTATAAATTTTCTTTTATTACGCATAATACTATATTAGATGTGAAGGCATGCGTTTTTTATTATTATTTCAATTTTTTATGCTACAACAATAGTTCTTTCACATCTCGAAAACAAAACGGCTTGATAAAATCATGCATAGATTTTGATCCCGACGCAACTCGCCGGGATCAGACGGGAGCGGCGATTAATTTGACGGGAGTCTAGAAGGGATATGGAGGATAAACGGGAAAGGTATTGCGTAGACTGTATACAATATGGGAGGAACAGGAAGCTCGACTTACCTGCTGTAATCTTCTTCTTCCTCGTGAGATGATCTCAAAGTGGACGAATTGGCGACACTTTATCAAGAAGCTTTTCACAACACTTAACATATCCGATATGGTGATGACACTGCTCCAAAGTAAGCTGGATGAACAGAGTTACAAATGAAAATATTATTTTATTAATTTTTAAAGCATTAACTTTGTGGTTAGATATTATAACAGAATGTTAGTTAAATTTTTATAAACCACTACCAGATTTTAGATCTACCGCTTTCGTGACGTACCCGTTTCTTCGTCAGGACCAACACTACACTACTATTTTCACAACACTATACACCACAACTATCGTATTGTCAACTTTTCACCAATATTTATCACATGCGTGTTAGCCTTGTCAAGGATAAGCGTGCACTAACTAGCCTACAGAACTATCAGTAATCTACGAGGGAGAGAGAGAGGGAGGGGGGCGGGGTCCAAAGCGGGTGTTATCAAATCTGTACGTCCATCCGTACGTACATCTAGTATGTCTCGAAAACGGTAGACCTAAAATCTGGTAGTAGTTTATACAAATTTAACTAATACTCTGCTAATACTTAAATTCGCGAACTAAATCCATAGCGAGTGTCAATGTGCCTGTGGCAGTGGTGAATACCGGACAGATGTTTGTTGACGTCACTAGAAATGGAACCTGAAGCCGTCAACCAGCGTGACAAGCCATTGAACTACGAGAGCCTGCTTTTTTATTTAACAAAAGCCTATTTAAGCTGATTTTCAAATTAAAAAAAATTATTAAATTTTATTATAAAATTAATCTACTATTTTTACACCACGTCGTTCAACATTAGTATTCAATTAATTAACTCCACGAAATGACTTGCAAACAATGTTGGGTCCTTTTCACTAAAATCCTCTGTACACTTTGAACTCAACGTAATTCGTGGAAACACAGCGCTGCCGTCGTAAAGTAACCATTTGCATAATGGAAATAAATTCTTTTGATGTGTGCACGTGGTGGAAATAAAACAGTAACGAATACTCGGACCTCTTGTCGTTTTTAATTCCAGATAAACCGAGCGCATTATCTTTGTGACTATTCCTCCCCCGTGGACGTAAACAACAGTGCACAGCTCGGGGCTTGAGCGAAGCCTCTCCGAACTAATACAGGCTGTACATAATGCGCGATACATTCGCAGAAACTCATTGTTCCGCGCTACATAGGGCTTTCTTGTCCGTGCACAGTGAAAGAGTGGGTATAAATCATTAATATCGTGTACGTGTTCATAAAGCCTTGGGGATGTGAAATAGCTGTCACGCAAATGTGTACATATATACACAGGGATGTTTTTCATTAAAATGATGAAAAATATTACCTTTTTAGATACGTTACAACGATGGTTCAAGAGAAAAAGCCTTGTGAATAACAGGTATACCTGACTCACATTTTTACTAACGTTTATACAATATACAAAAGAAATTTTGCACTGTCCGAATTCATTGTAATATGTCACAACATATTGAAGTATCTAGAATGGCCTATAACAATCTTAGGTGATCTAAAACCTTCGGGAAATATCTAAAAATGTCTAGAAATACGTTTATACGTATTTACACGGAATGGAATGAAAAAGGAATTTTGCACTGTTCGAATTCATTGTAATATGTCACAACATATTGAAGGATCGAGAATGGCCTATAATAATCTTGGGTCATCTAAAACCTTCGTGAAACATCTAAAAACGTCTAGAAATACTGGTACAATCGAAAAGTAACGGGAACCTTCTCCTAAACACTAGAATGATCGTGAAAATCCAAAAATAACAGCATTTTCTGGTATAAATACGGAACTAGGCCGCGGCGCAGCGGTTGTGTTTGACAGTTCGATTCGGTGCGAATTTGGCCGCCATCCACGAGACATGGCCCAGGGTGGCCAGTCGTGAATTGTAAAGCGACAGATATCGAGAGAAGTACCTTATTGGCGAAATAAATAAGCGATAAAAACTACTTGCGAAAACGGAATATTCTAGCAAGTGATAAATACGTGTTACCCAGTGATAATAAAGTGTTCATTTACTTATGATATATTACAAAATAGTGTAATTTAAAGAAAAGCATTAATTCGTTTTGAGTGACCTTTATACATCGAATTATTGATTAATCATTTAATCGCTAATTAATTTTCAATGTTTTCAGAATGTTACTTAACTTAGTAAAAACCACTAGCAGATTTAAGGTCTAACGGTTTCAAGACGTACCCGTCTCTTGGTCAGGACCGAAACTATACTATTATGTTCACAACACTTCCAACTTCCGATGCTTTCAATCATTCATGCCGACAATATATTGAAGGGTATTTAAATTAATTTCTCTAACTCGCTTAACCACTTCACTATTACTGTATATTTTTCTTTGGAAGGACTTCCGTAAACCGGTTAATACAAAAGCTCAAACAACATCGCTAACGCTTTAAAAATAAGAATAAAAATATATAAACTCACATTTATTTTAATGATCCTGTTAAGTATTAGAGAAGGCGTCACACGTGGAATTCTGTAGCAAATATTATAAGGACGATGAATGCGGGGATGAGTTAATTCTCGCCTTAAAACGACAACGTTCACAATTATAATTGTTTAACATTGCAAAGGCTTTGAATTTCTATTTTATATTTAAATACAGGGTGTAACTGGCATATTACACAATAATTAAGGAGTCCACATTTCTAAATACTCAAGCGTTGTACAAAATACCATTGTGGAAGTAATCGTAATATAATAATCGGATACCTGAGCTAAACAAAAAAATATGTCCGTACCTGTGTTTTATGGAAGAATTGAGACCACGGTCCCCGAATTGCCGAATTTTACGGGATATCTACTTTACTTAAATAGCACTCTTTTCGGGAAGTGATCATCGGGCAGGTTAATCAGTTTGGAAAGCGCGTCCCGCACACCTCACCTTCCTAAAGCGTATCCGGAAGGTTTTTCCGACAAACTTAGAAGACCAGATCACTCACAGTCGAGAGCTTCTTCTCCTGAAGGACCGAATCGATACCAGGAATACGCCGAAGTCGTGTAAAGTTCGAGCTGAGCTGAGATTGCGTAAAGCTGGAATTATGTGCTGAAACCTGAAACACCAACCTCTACAGATCCATCCCAGAGACACCATATGACTGTGTTGAAACTGAGTCAGAGACTTTAGTGCCTGTGCCCAATTTAAGAATTATTTTGTGTGTTTCTTGAATTTTAAAAAATTATATCTTTTGATATATGACTCGCTCTTGCAATTAACACTGGACAAAGTGGAAGAAAAATTAAGGAACGGTTAGAAGAACATAAGAGAGCAATCAAAAACTTCGCTTTAAATTCAGAAATGTCGGAATATTCATTTGACACTATTACATTGTTGCGATAAAAAAAGAAAAATGTATATTTTAGAGAACTTAGAAATTCATAATAATAAAGTAAATAATAAAAATATAATTAACTTTCAAATATCACCCACTCCTATCCATTATAACCCCGTCCCCTACCCCCACAACCATTACATACACCCAATCCCTATAAATACTGTCTATAATTATTTTTAATGTTGTTGAGAACTTGTTATCGATAATGAGAGTAATCTCGAAAACGCTTTATCAATTAAATTAAATATATAGTGGAAAAAAACAGTGTTTTTCAATTCAATTCGTATTTAATATATTAAAAATAAATTTTCACAATGTTTCACAAAAAACTTTGAATTTAAGAATTAACCACAAATAACGTAGGGAACCCTCGCCAGTTTTTACGTATTATTTATTCTTCTATTGAATCTTGTCCCGGTAACACAGCTACGGTCATTAGACATTTAAACAATTAATATTTTATACGAACCATTGGATGTGTTGAGCTCCGATTCTCGACGTTTCGTTGGAGTAATATCATAGTGTAAACAGAAGAGCATCTTATCGCCGCGGGGGTTAAGACTTACTTAATTATTCCTTGCACTGGAGGTGTGTTGCTTCCTTCTACGCTAGGAGTCATTAGTATGCTATTAATGCAAAATGAAGCCTGATTACATGTCAGATCATATTGAATTAATAGCACATTAACCCCTAGCGTAAAAAAGCAACATACCTTCATGCAGTGCTTACAATTTGCGACTACGCAAGAGATAATCAATACTTTCTTGACTCCCTCGGTGATAGACCACTCTTCTAGTGACCATATCTAGCTTAATGTCAAGAATCTAATAATATATTCGTTGCCATGCATATACAGTCAACGGGTTAAATATTGCGTAGACCTCTTTCGATTTAAGAAAAACAATCGAATTAGTATGTGTAAGCCATGCAAACAAGGCAAATTGTTTCACTGTGTTGGTGTTAATACCCGTAATCATCAACACAATGTGCGTCTTACGCTTGGCTTACACATACTAATTTGATTGTTTCTCCTAAATGGTCTACCAATCACCTTTGTAACCTTTTCTAAAAAAAAATGTTTTTCAATGGAAGTACCCTTTAGTCATGCAACGCCATGACCGATTACTTTTTGGAACTAATGCGGAATATATGTACATTAAAGGATGATGATGGATTGAAAATGAAGGCAATTCATCATCACACAAACCCACGCTTCGACATTACACTACCATCCTACAAAAACCTCTAAATATTGTGGAAAATTGTACCACCCTGTATTTTCCTCTGTTGAAAATTAAGTACACGTACAAAGTCATCCCCAACATCAAACTACTGAAGAAAGGGCGTTTCTTATGAGCAAATAATACGCAGCATCGTCGTGTTAACTATCCGAAACAAATAATAGTCTGTCGCGAGACAAAAGAAGGCCTGCGAGCGGAGCCTCCGAGATGGCGCTCCGCCCCCGGAATAAAGTTGGGGGATGAAACAAGAAAAATCCCCCCTCATAAATCTGGCCGCAACGTGAATGTAACCTTAGAATCCAAATTTAAAGGAAACCGAAATACAAAGTTTCAATTGAATATTCCCGATCCCCCGGCACGCCACATTAAATAACGCTACTTCCCGGAAGTTTCCAGAAGTTTCCCGGCTTCCGCTTCGCGACGGGAGGAATAAAAATATAGTGAACTTTTTATTGGGGAGCAGGGGGCACTGAATCACGCGCATAGCACCCAACACGTCACTTTATTTGTTTTCTTTATCAAGTATGATACATAACTCCGACGGCGCGGATGATAACAACTTTTTTCCTGAACGCCGACTCGCTGTGAGACTGATTTTATTTACTTCTTCGAAAATACCGAAATGGTTTTTCAGCGACATTATTGATATAATTAATAAAAATTAATTTTCACCACTTATATAGACAATAAACATGAAAATAATGAATAAATAATTAAGTACTAACATGAAAACAAATTTAAAAGATAACTATTTGTAAAAAATGACCTGGTTATTATTTATAATATTCAATTTACTATTTACATTTTTTCTGATTTGGAAATAATTTTGGAAAATTTCTAATTTATCAAACTATCCAAAGACTGATACATAGCCAAAACATGGTTAGCGAATTCGGAATCATTATTGCTACTTAAACACCTTAAGTGTTCCTTAACTTTAACTTTTAAATTTCTACAAGTTTTTCCTATATAAAAATAATTACCATTATTACAAACCAATTTATAAACACGCAATTTTTTTGATGAATCATCTTATCCTTATTATTTACATAATTTTTTAAATTTATTATTAGTAAAGAAAGAAAGTTGAATAGAATTCCGCATTTTCTAAACTATTGAATTGAAATTAAATTATTTATAAATATGATTTTTACCCAATGCTTTTCAATATAAATATTAGAAAGTAAAAGAAAGATTTAAAAAACTTATTTAACATATTTAATATATTATCTTTTAATTTGGAGTTCTGGTACTGACACTAATGTATGGAAGTGAAGCCTGGAGCTGGCAGAAGAGGAACGAAAGTAGATTAAATGCAGTGGAGATGAGGTCCCTTAGACGTATGTGTGGTAAATCCATGAATGATAGAGTAAAGAATGAAGATATTAGGAATGAATGTAAAGCTGATCGTAGCATAATGCATAGAATAAAAATATAGTCGCAAAAAAAAGAAAAAAAATAGGGTCGCTCAGGTGGTTTGGGCATGTTGAGCGAATGAATGAGGAAATAATGGTAAGAAAGATATATGATGCAAGTGTTGACGGCGCCAGAATGAGAGGGCGACCACGGAAAACGTGGCATGACCAGATTAACCAGATACTGGAAGATGGTCCTGTTAGAAGCCTGAACAACCATCGAGCTTGCATGCAAAGATGTATGAATGTAGACGAAGCGAAAGTTGTATGTCAGGACAGAAGAGTATGGCGCTTTATCCCCTCTGCCTACCCCCTGGTAAGTTAGTTATTATTTTAATTTTGTATCAAACCCTCTACTAAACGCAATCTGTTTAATTGTATTAAATTCAATGTTAAAATTATCCACAGATAATGAAACATTTCATTATACTAATCGTATATTGAAATGCTGATAATTTTTGAGAATTCGAATAATTAGAAGGATTGTGTTTAACTATGTTCCTATGTATATGTATGTATCTTTAGGAAATACGTTAATTTCAATATTAATATTAACTATGGAAATATTTTTGATGTTTATGGCGTTAACTTTGTGGTTCGACGTAATTATTGTTTAAATAACAACTTTTTATTTACCACTTAACTAATAACTCTACATCTATCGGTTTCGATACCACTGTATCTTCATCAGGACGGACGGAAACTAACTATCCAATGCTTTTTCTAGCAAACAAATCAATTTTTGAAAGTGGGCATGGCATTAGTTATGGTGGGGGTAATAGAGAAGTGGACCCCAAAATGGGAATACATCAAGTAACGAGCTGTTCATAAAATTTATCTGGTTATTAATTATATTGGCTTTAGTGTTCAGGCATTTTTTTATTTGTAGTATTTTTAAGTTATCTAATCTAAGGCCTCTATTAATTACATGTAGAATCTTGATACCGTTTTCTCTTTTAAACGTGTGGCCTGTCTCCAAAAGATAGTTCGCGAATTCAGAAATGTTATTGTTATTGAGACATCTAACGTATTCTTTCACATTATCATTAAAATTACATGTCGTTTTACCTATAAAAATGCCAAACAGTCATTACAATTTAGTTTATAAATACCTGAATGATTTAGCGGGTTGATTTTGTCTTTGGAGTTTGTTATAAGTTTGCCTTAGCTATTATTAGTATAGAACGCGGTTTTAATGTAACTTGGCAAACTTTTAATCACTTTATCTGAAATTTTATTTATGTATGATATTCTCCGCCATCGCTCATTTATATTATTTGGTGAAGTATGATATAAAAATTTATCGCGTACAAAAATTATTTGTTTTTTGGACAAAATTCTATCTTAACAGTCGTCAAACCTATTCTTATATATATATATTCTTTCTACTATCCTACAGACATCATTACATTCGCTCTTTATTTGCTATCTCCTCAATCTTTTATAAAAAACAATTCAACACATGCATCCAAGCGACCGCATTTACTCTATAAATTATAATTGGTATGAAAACTCCATTTTACAACGCTAATCTTGCCTTATGCATAGTACGACCACTGTAAGAATGCGGCTGAGATTTCGGCTTCGTGCAGCTACCCGAAAAGATATTTCATAAAACATCGTGTAAATATCGATATATACAGGGTATAAAAGAACTAGTCCACAATACTTTATATGTGGATTCCTGTCTTGATTATGAGATATGCAATAGCAAAGATTGCATTTTTTTCAATATTCCTGAATTATTTTTTGCTAAAAATTTATTAGTTTCATTACAAGTCAAATGAAATGATAAAAATCTATTTTCAGTTTGGATTAGGTCACGCCCTTTTTTAAATAGTTTCGTGCGTCGATTATCTCAAACACATTCTAACAGTGATCACACTATAACAGACTGTAATATCGTTCAGGGTACCAGTTACGCTATTTCCCGCAGTCACTATCCTTCAGATATCCGTCTTATATTCTTCGATCGCCTTGCCGTCCCTATTAAACATATTTCCCAAATACACAAATTCGATCACTTGTCCCAAACATTCATTGTTACCCTTTCAAATATTTCAATTGACGTGTATATATGTGTACCTGTCGTCTTGTCTTCAATCACTTTCAATCTGCAATCAATCAATCTTGTGCTCAATCCTTTCTTCTTACCGGATAATAAAAGAAAACTACAGATAAAAATAAAAGAACTTAAAATCTTTTAAAAATTCATGAGTAAATCAAATTATATATCTGCCATTTAGAATTCTAAAGCAAAAGTTTTTCATAATCACTTTTGTTAATTTGAACTGAAGATAATTAAGTTAGTGTTGTAGATTTTGCAATGAAATGATAATAGAATTCATCCCCAGGGCCTAGTACAGCCTCACATTAACAATGATTCCGATTAAATTCATCCAATTAATTTTAAATTAATATCTCAACTAAAACTGTAAAATTTGAATACGCCAGACATCAAAAGTTTCGGGTTAAAATGTAATCATTAAAGTCTCTGCGAATGTCCGGGAGGAGCGAAACTTGGCTAATTCTTAAAAACCCATGAGGAATAATTAACCCTGCGAAAATAAATTTTGATGTTACTTGATTCTCCGCTTTGTTAAAAAGTGTTATTTTCTCAAACTATTCAAGCGCTCAGCAACTCGCTTTCAAACTGTGTATTTTAAGCTTATTTTGCGTACAAAAAATAATTGGAAGATGTTTTAATAAGCGATAATTATGCTCGACTAAAAACTTAGTTCGAGATACTTAACCTTGTTTTTTTTAATTTTTTTTATTTAAAATATAATAGAAACCTAAAAGGCTTGTGGATAACATTTTTACATGATTCAATATAGGAATATAATAATAATATAATTTAGCTACAAAGTCATTTTTTAATAGTTGGCCGAGTTTTAGTATTTTTGTCACATCTGTTTTGAATTTGTCAGTGGTCAGTTGTTTGATAGGTACGTACATCATCATCATCATCATTCTTGGCACTACAACCCTTGGTGGGTCTTGGCCTCCTCAATAATTTTCTTCCACTCATCTCGGTCTAGTGCCAGCTCTCTCCAGTTTCGAAGGTCTAAGGCAGAGATATCTTTTGAGGACGTTGTCACTCCATCTTAGTTTTGGCCTTCCTAAGCTCCTTCGCCCTGTTAGCCTTGAGTTTAGCAGGGACTTTGGTGCTTGATGCTCGGACATTCTCTCCACACGACCCACACGTACGTATATACATGGAAACAATTAAAAATTTCCAAATTTTAGTTTAATTTTGAAATAATTATTAAATTTAGGAAGGAGGGAGTGCTTTTGTTATGCGCAGGGTCCCAAAGACTAACTATGCAAAATTTTGTTTCATACATTTATTTTTATACATTTTTATAATTTGTGTCATTTTCCAAGACCTAAGGGGCGAATGTTAGCTGTCCCCATTCCAATATTTTTTTATATTCTTTCGTACATTTTTAATATACTATGCGAAAATCTAAAATATTAGTAAATACATATTCGAAGTCTTTCGACTTTTGACCGAGAACTTTTTAATTTTTTATTTTTCAATGTTTTAAATTTTAAAATATTTAATTGTTTAGGTACCGTAAAGGTACTGAAAACATAAACTATAAAATATAAAGTCACCATGGTAACGAGTGTGGCGAATTCAGGGAGTGTGGGCGATTCCAACAGGCATAACCTGCCGATGATTATGCCTATTGGAAGAGCTACTGGGTGAACAATATTACTCTGGACATTGATCTGTTCCATGTCTCTGAGTGGGAGTTTTCCTAAGTGGGATTCCTCTACCTTTGCTTTGCCTTTGATATGAATGATTTTACATATGTTTAAAATTTATATATTTCTAACTTATTTATGACACTACAATATTATTATGTTATTATTTTACTCCCTTTCTTTGTAAATTAAGTTTACCATCATGTAATTAAATAATTGATTGACTGAAAATGAAACATGTCTAGGCAAATATCTATGTCAAAAATCTCTAAAAATATCTCTTTATTATTTGATTTCTTCCCAAAAAATTTAAGTGTGCTGTCATCTGTGAACCAATTGTCATAAATTTTCGACATTCGTAGTGAGGTACCTATTATACCTACTGATAGAGTAATTCAAATTTTAAATATTCCGTGACGTTATCGGGCCACCGTTGGTAGCTTTTGCAATGATTCCAATTTGAAAAAACCATTAAAAATTTGAAAAAATCCAAAATTATACTATAATTATTATTATTTTTTAACAAAAGTTTGATCATCTTCTTGGTCATTACCACGAGTCTGCTTGCAAAGTTTCAACTCGTTTGGATTACGGGAAAAGGGTTAAAAATCGATCCAAAGTTTTTTCGTCAAGGAAACAAATTCAACATAACATAATATCTAGTGTCTCTAACACCAGTGTGCTAATTTAATTAATTCACTAAATGAATGCTAACTTGAAACAGAGGTGAAGGAGAAAGAATTAAAGAGAACTGAAGCATTTAGAAGAAAGTTTCATATTTCTCCGGAAATTATTGCATAACTTCCAGAGAAAAGGCTGCCCAGCATCTCTTCTTAATAATGCCGCGGAGATTTCCTTAAAATAATACTGAATGAAATAATTGTAGTTCATTCCGTTTTTCGAGTTAAGTTTTCTTAACTAAAATTATAATAACTTACGAAGAATGTCAACTTTGCGTAGTGTAAAAAATATCCCTTAGAGCTCTGGCGGGTGTGCCAAAGGAAAGGGATATTGTTCTAGAATCTTCTTTAACAACTAATTAATATAAAGAAACGGAGTTATGAATTTTTAAAATTTTTGAACAGCCTTCATTTAAAAATACATTCGTCTCTTTGGGTATGTGTTAAATCCAATATTAACGAAGGTATTATTTTTAAAATTTTAACTAAATAAATAAACTAGATAAAGAATTAGACTGATTAACTTATGTCTAAAATTATGGCTGAACAGAAGATAAGTGAAATAAGAAATGAAGTTATAGTATCCACAAAATCGGTTAAATCCATAAACATGAAGTATATTTTTGTAGACCGAGATTTAGACAAATATCTTTACGTAGACTGAGTTAAAGTGTCCACAAAATCGATTAAATCCGTGGACGAGAAGTGTACGCAGATTAAGATACACATTTTAACTTAGACTGAGTTATAATGTCCCCAAAGTTGGTTAAATCCATAGACAAGAAGTATGCTTTTGTATACAGATATTTAAATAAACCTTTTAACATTAATTCGATTAATTAAACAATTAATGCGATTAATTGAAAATTTCAGTTTTATCTTAGCAAAATGTAATTTATTTTAATAAAACAGCTCAACAAGAAGCAGAATTGCACGTAGTTTGACAGTCAGGCAGGCCAACATAAGAAAGACTCGTTTAATGTAATACATTGCTATATTCCAAAAAACAACATTTGTAAAAGCAATGGGAAAAAAGAAAGACAATATTTTCTTGCTTACCTTTAAGATCTGCTGTGAGACCGAGTTTAGTGGGGAAATATTCTCAAGGAGGCCAAAACCCACCAGGAGTTATAAGGCCAACAGTGACGATGCTGATGATGAGATTTGTACTTTTTAATGCAGGGTAGTTTTGCATTAAATCTTTTACAATTGCGAAAATAATTTCTAGGACTTTAAAAATAAAATCTGCACCTCGGAATAAGTTAAGTCTCCTGGTTAATAAATCAAATGTCCGTGCTTCAGGAATTAAAACTTTTAAAATGTCGTGAAAAAGTCGTATCGCCTCATCTTTCAGTCCTACATTACCCTTTTCGCGCCGGAGCTGGCGACAGCAGGACCCTGATTGTCTGCGAGCTGGTGCCGGCTCCAGCCACTTTGTCGAGCGGCGGCTTCCTCCTCCAGCCACTTCCGCCGCCTCCTCTCTTCTTTTCTTCTCCTTCTTTCTTTCATTCTTGCCGGCCTTTCTCCTCGTCGTACAGCTCGGAGCACAATTAATGTGGCAGAAAGTTTTTCCTTTTTGTGAAAAATGCAAGAATCCGGAAAGCTCTTGAAACTTTGCCCTCGCCCGCATATTTTAAAGGTCTGTGGCGAGCGGATATCAAACTGAAAAGAAATAACAGAAACTTCTCGTATAAACTTAAAGTCAATAAGCAGTGAGCTTATTTTTATATTCTATATTAATAATATGGGGTAGCTTGTTGGTGCAGTGGCCATGATGCGTGCCTGGTAATCTGATGGTCGGTGTTTCGAGGACCCAAGGAAAACACAAACGTAAGCTTAGTTTGAAATCAGTTCGAATATTTATGCGACACGTATTCCATGTTCGCATCTCTATTTTTTTTTAAAGAAAAGATAAAATATACAGAGTGTAGCATAGCAGGATAGGAGGATGAAAGGCGAGTGTCCGATGCCACTAAACCGGAAACCACTAGCTAAGGAAAGGAAAACCCCTACAGAAAAACCCTTGACCTCCAATAGGGGGTTGAGTGAGAGCAATCACCCCTCCTCTTAAAAAGTCAAGATTACGAAACCAGACGCTGAGCCTCGGGAGGCGAAGACTAATGGAGGTTAAGGCTCAGAAATAACAGAGCTAGTCCACAATACTCTACTACTATTATGTTGTCCAAAATGTCCGAACAATTAATTAAATTTCTCTCTTTACTATATTCATTTTAAACTGTTTGCTTATTATTAGTTTATTTTTAAATTGTTTTTCCCACATAAGTGCATTAATTACGCATACTATGTAACTTTTTTTTTCTGCTTATATATATTTATGTACTATAAAAAAAAAATATATATATAAAAGTGAAACTCCCTCTCCAGACACTAGAGTTAGTCTCTATTTGCAGAGGTACACAATGATAAAAAAATTATGTGCCTAAATTTTTTTTATGTATCAAATATGTAGATATATAATGATTTGTATTTAATAATAATTGAAAAAAAAACATGTCAATAGTCATGGATACATGCAATATCAAAATTTGCACTCGTGTTACAATATTTCTGATTTATTTGTTGCAAAACGTTGAACTATAATCACAGTAACTTATATCCGTTATAAATAATTAATTTGCTTCAATATAAGTTAAATAATATGATAAACCTTGCAGAAATTGAAAAAAAAAATTCTTTCAAGATTTATATCATTAAAAAAAGGCAAATTTACAATTTACGTAAAAAACTGAGAGCGTTCAGATGAATTTTACGTCGCGGTAACCTTCCACAGTTATGAAAGGAGGTATCACCATGATATAAAGAAATGATCCAAGTTCTTCGTTCAAATAGAACAAAAGAATTCATAACAAAATATTCTCTGCTTAGCGCTAAGAATAAGTCTCAGAAAGATTGTTTGATTTTATTGCTTTTATTTCAAAAGCTTTCGCCTACAATATTAATACGGCGCCTGTTACGTAGCAGAAAAAAATCCATTACTATTTTTTTGTATTTTGTAAATAACATAAACATATTTATATTTAATGTGATGTGGGTATTGGGGATGCCAGCGTCGGTGTGCGTGGGATAATGTATCCAATAAAGGGAGAAATAAAACTGATAGAGGGTTGACTAGAGTAACCGGATGAAGGTAGCGCTATCAGTGAGGGTAGTTTTATGCGATCAAAGGCTAAACCGTATCTGAAAAGGGTGTTTGCCGCTTCAGGGTGTAAAGGAAAGCCTCTGTTTACATTAAATTGGTATTTATTTATTGTTCGTAATATAATATAACCGGGTATTTGCAATCTGTGTTTGCCTTCAATAAAACGAAAAACGAGGTACCTACTGTTGCGTAGGGTTACTTTAAGCCTAAATGTAGAATTTTTTTATTTACTTTATTATATAATATTATAATTAAATTATATAATATCATAACTATAATAATATAAATATTATATTAATTAAATAACGCTAGACTATAGAAACAGACAGAATATCACAAAATCGTGGATTTCCGAGCACTCTGTACGTTTTACAGTGAATTGAAAAGTGTTAGTAGGGTCTAGAGTACACGGGAATATGTCAGAAATTTCTAGAAAATCGAGACTGTAAATACGCGTGCGACGTCAGTTTTTTTTTAACGTTTAGTAGAAACTATAGACAAAAGCGATACGTGAACGACAATCCAGTGCGAATTATAAGACCATCGAAAAAAAATTACCAGAGTACCTACCAGGCATTCGAAAAGTTTTCGATAGCCAATAACGTGACAAAAAATGTGAATAATCTTTTCAACAAACTTACGAATACTTTCTTACGGCTTACTGATGCAATGCTTTTAAATCCATCGTAATTGAGCGATCTTCAGTCCATCCACGATATCCGCTTCGTTGTAAAAACTTGTATAAACACTGTACAAACTTCGATTACGTGTTTTGTGGTGTTTTTCGCTTCTGCGATAAAGAAAAATTAATTATATAATATAAGTTAAATATAATAATAATAAGCTAAAACGTGTAACTAATGTATATTTTATTTTTTGCACTCTTCTTCTTCTCGAGCCCTGTCCGTTGGCTATCATGCTGGCTATGCGGACTTTGTTTGCTGCGGCTCGGAACAGCTAGCACAGTAGATTGGCCAAACCACTGTCTCAAGTTTTTCAGCCATGAAGTCCTCCTTCTTCCAGGGCCCCGATTTCCGGCAATCTTTCCCTGCATTATGAGATGCAAATCTGGTATTTCTCTGGATGTTTCATCACATGTCCTAGATATTGAAGTTTTCGGATTTTAATAACTTTTTTTTCTTTATTCATCTTCATTCGTAACTCTGTCCATCCAGCTTATTTTGAGAATTCTTCTGTAGATCCACATCTCGAATGCCTCAAGTCACCTTATCACTTCTTTGGTAAGCGTCCATGCTTCCATTCCATAGAATAATATTGAAAACACGTAGCATCTGACCATTCGAATTCGTAATCCTAGGTTGAGATCATGACTGCTGAACATCTTTTTCATGCGGATAAAGGTTGCACGAGCTTGCTCTATGCGGCATTTGATTTCAACCGAAGTATCCCATCTTTCATTTAAGTTGCAGCCCAAGTATACAACACTTTTAACCTTCTCTAGTTTCGTTCCAGCTATATAAAGATTGTCATTCATATTTGCACTATATTACTGTAAAATAGCGTTAGTAGAATATTGTAATGGTTAATATCTCAAGCGTCTTAAATGTCTCTACCAAATTAATTATCCGTGTAGGAACTGCACCAATCCAAACACGCTATGATATGAAATGTTTGATATCCAATCCGCTCAAGGAGAACTCGCGATCAACACAACTCAGTCAGTAACAAGCTCGCATATAATTATAACTTACAGCTTACAACAGAGAAGACAGCACGAAATTGTTATTTCAACATTTTTTTAAAATTTCACACACCCCTTCTTAACTCCTTGAATCCGGGTGCTTTACATGAACAAATAATAGTGAGACGTGAAGGGGTGATACGATGTTTTTGTACGACATTTAATTTCCATAGAAGGTCCCAGTTTTCGCTTAATCTGCATCTCAGGTAGACCATTTCATATACTCTTTCCAGTCTTATTCCACTCAAGGGATCTTTATTAGTACGATTTTGAGCAAAGTATTCCGATATGAAACAAAGTCATCCCGTCTTACAGATATTTACTGATTTCTCCTTTATCAGTATACAAAGCGGTTGTTTTAGTCGATTCTGTAGAATCTGCCGAATAATAGCGAGGGTAAAATTTCAACGGGATTATCTGATCATCGATTGATATAAAAAACGGAACATCGCAATGTGTATTGCTTATGCTTGTACTATCAAATATATTTTAATAAAATAATGTTTTCCTTTACAATATTACATATAGAAAGATTATTTTTTCAATTATCTTTAGTCAATTTCTTTTACAAATGATACAAATTTTAAATTTGAGATTATTAAATTTATATCGTTTGTCCATTTTCTTAACAATATATTTTTTTTCCTTTTTTCTCCTGTCTTGCATCATTTCATTTATAATCTCATATTTTTTATTTATTTATGGTTTTTGTGTTTAATTTGTAGAACTTCATATTTATTTTTAGCGAAATTTAAAATAAATTAATATTTAATAAATATTATTATTAAGTTCTACGGGTTAAGTATTTTTAGGTGTTACAACCGAGGCACCTTTAATGATAACATTAATACAGGGCTTCACCACAAATATCTAATAACTCTAAAGGGGAAGGGGTAACCTAAAATTTTATAAATAAATCGTTTGTACGTGGTATATCCACTATTTGATAATGTCCTTACAAGCCGAAACGGCTGTAACACCTAAAAATAATTTTTAAATTTACATTCTTTATCATTTTCCTTTACAATATAATTACCTTTCTTCTCCTTTTCTATGTTGTATTATTTCCTTTACAATATCATTTACAAATAATATTAAACGGCGTTCAGTGCTGCTGTGTCTGGGGTGTCGCCAGTAGGTAAAGAAAGTGCGCTAATGCAAGAAGAAGCTGGGAGATGCGTGGTACTCATGCATATCTGTATAAATTATCAGGTAAGGGAGTGTTTAGCACATGAGCGAAGAAAACACCTAAGATTACTCAAAAATTTTTCATGGGAAAGTATGTAAAAAATTAATTTTACACCGTTTACAGGGATTATGATCTGTCATCGACTGGCTTTAGATATCACTTTACACAACGTAACGTGATAACATTGTGTGAAGCGATCATCTATGCCAGCCAATGACAAGTCGTAGACTTACATACATACTTTCCCATATAAATAACTTCGTTTTTGTGACACATCTATAATTAATTTCAATTATTCAGTTTTCTCTGGGGACAAAATCCATTAATGGTGTTCTTAAAAAAATTAACATGCTCAAAAAATATTCTGTAAAAACCTTTTTTTATGACTTTACTGCATTAAAAACTTGTGTGAAGCGATCATTTATGCCAGCCAATGACAAGTCGTAGACTTACACACACACTTTCCCATATAAATAACTTCGTCTCTGTGACCCATCTATAATTAATCTTAATTATTCAAATTTTCTCTGGGGACAAAATCCATTAATGGTGTTCTTAAAAAAATTAACATGCTCAAAAAATATTCTGTAAAAACCTTTTTTATGATTTTACTGCATTAAAAACGCAAAAATGCAAAAAATATATTTAAATCACCTTTTGAAACAAAAGAGAAATGAAATTTATGAAAATTCCTGATGATAGTTCTGTCCCGCCCCCTGCCGTCGGCCATTAATCAAATCATCGCGTTCCATCAATCTTTCCACATTTCCGTATTCAACTGTCCAATTAGAGAGGGGAATGGAATGAAAATATTTTCGACACTTACTAAAAATTGATTAACCAATATCAACATTGCAATGTAACCTTTTTTACACATACTCAGAATAAATGTTTTAAATCAAAAACATTATGAAAATATTGTTTTGGTAGGAAAAAATTGAGGTTTCGCTTTCTAAATTAATTAATTAATTAACAATTTATTTTTCAAAATTAATGTGTAATGTTATCGAGTTATGTTATTGACACGATATGGTAGAGTCATGGTTTCGAAATTTCTCAAAACGGTCCACACGAATGTGGAATCGACTGGGGTATTCTCGTAAATTCTGGAAACATCGAGAAAGCGACATCACCTACAAAAAGAGATCGACCGACCACTGCAGACAGTGTGTGTCGGAGTTGACAGTGGGCTATCATCATAAAAAGCTACTGTGAAATCGTTGTTGCTAGCTAATGATTCTAGTAAATAAATTAAAAAAGTACCCATCGACAGGAAGATAAGTTTTCTGGTGCAAACCTGAATGATTTAAATATCGTGCATCAGTATATGACAGGAAAGTTATTTAGGAGTGATTAATAGTGATGCAAAGATTCTAGATCGGACCAAGTGAATCAGTGTGTAAAAACTCTAGAAATATTTAATTTGAATTTAAGAACTGTGCTTCGAGTACATTCGTGTTCAAAGTGTTTCATTTGCCTTCCACAGCCACAGTTCCGTGACAATATCATTACCAATTTTTATCTGTATTTTAGTAACATCGTTTTCGGTTTTATTATTTGGCTTTTGAATTTATAAGCAAAGAAAGCAATTTTTACTGTAAATTCAAAACGGGTGGTAAAACAGCAGAAACTATTCTTAAATTAAATTATGTTTTCAATGTGGATACTGTTGAAGAGACAAACATTGCATTGGTTCGTGCTGAAGAAAAGATGATTGGGAGTTCAGAGATTCAGTAAACGACGCCCAACTGAAAACAATCAGTTGAATAAGAACCACGCACAGTAATTCAAGAGATTACGCATTTATCATCCAGGACCACATAAATAAACAAAGAAAACCAAAACAGCTTGACAAATGTGTTCATGTTTCCAGCCGCGCTTCAATGTTTTTTTCCAAACCTTTTTTTAATGTTGTAAGACGTGATGTAATAACAATTCTTTAAGAAATCTATCAAATTATTCCGGGTAATATAGTGGAAAATGTGATTAAAAGATCTCGTATTTGAGGGAGTATTCGGCCGATACAAATTATAAAAAAATATTCAAATTGCGTATACATCATCAGCTTGCTACATAAAAAAATTGCCTTGTATGTTGTGGTAGGTACGTGAGGTTAAACCTGTGTAAGGCGAGCACTTGGAAGTTGACACGAAACTGTGAAACTTATAATAATTGATGAGAAACTGCACATATTCTAAAGTACTTAGTATTATAATGCACCGAATGTGTGTTGGTAACAACCCCGTACCTGGTTTTGCCTCATAGTTGGGAAATTAGCGTAAAGTTTGCACCCGGCTGCCGCTAGGGTGGTTTCCGCAGCCCGCTAAGTAGCAACCAACAATAGTTAACAAGTACAGAGTTTAGGCTATCATCAAACTATGCAGCAAGCAAGGACCTTCAGGCTCCAGAGTTGTTACAAAAGGTATTATAAAACAATTCTCATCGGCTCAGTTTCTGCTTCAAAACGTCAAACTGTGCGCAAGACGTTCCGACAAAGAAACTCTGTGGTCTTAGCCTAAACTATCGAATGCGAGTGGTAAGATGTCCCGAGTGGAAGCATGAATACTTGCCGAAGTATTACAAAGGTGACCTGAAGTAATATTTTATAATACATTAAAAGCCACAACAAGATTAAGAAAAATTTTGAGTGCAGAATTTTTTTCTAAATACTAATTAAATCTCTTTTTCTTTTAATAATTAATATAAATTAACTTTGTTTAAACCACTTATTTATTGAAAAAAATCAACATGTTTCAAAGCCAATGGCTTCTTCATCAGGAAAACAAAAATAATATTTAAAAATCGAAGTATAGATCAAAATATTAAAAAGTTATATATGGAAAATAATAATATAAAGTACCTAATTAATATGAAAATAAATTTAAAAGATAACTATTTGCAAAAAGGACCTGATTATTTATAATATTCAATTTACTATTTACACTCTTTCTTATTTCCAAAATTTCTAATTTATCAAATTGTGATTCTGTATAATTTGTATGTAAAATTTGTAAACCCTTATTAATATCAAAAGAATGACCCGTAGCCAAAAGATGGTTAGCAAATTCAGAATAATTATTACTATTTAAACACCTTAAGTGTTCTTTAATTCTAATTTCAAAATTTCTACACGTTTTTCCTATATAAAAATAATCACAATCTTTTTCTTTTGTTTAAAATTTTCTATTTCATATGATGTTTGGTGTACTGAGATAGTTTAATAGTTAATATTAAAGGGATTACACCACCATGGGAGCCTGAAAATTAGGTGGGGTGATTTTTTACAAGGTTCGTTTATTGTTTTTTTTTAAATTTTATATTAAATTATTATAATTGTGATCTGAGGAACGTATGTCGCGATTAATGAAAGAGGTAGTGTGTATGAGAGAGAGAATGGGTTTATAAGGACACGCGCCCTAGAGCGCGCGCTTTTTATTGTATCGAGACTCGACCGCCATGTCATTGTCTATTTGCCGTATCAGTGACCCAAGATATCACAATAATGTTTTGAAAAAAAAACAAATGGCCGAATCATCTCAATTCCAATGTCATGTAGAAATATGCCTTTATATGTCTAATTATTGAATGAAATATCTATATAACTTTGTTTCTAAAATATACGTTTACGTAATAATGTACTCACTGCACGCGCTTGATATTTAGTGAGTAAAAGCATAAGGCTTCAAGTACAAGGGAGTTGATATTATTGTCCCAAGATTTTCGAAACGTTGATTATTTAATAATATTTTTGTTTCCGTATCTAAAAACCCCATTATTTAGCCCACATATCAAATACATGATATATGTGGGGAATATGATATATGTAGGAAAAATGTTTGGTCGATAGAGTGATAAATGAACAAATTAGAAGTGAACGTAATGCTGGCTCTAGTATAGTAAACAGAATAAAGAAATAAGTGCTGAGATGGGTTGGTCATGAACGTATGATCGAGAAAAGGATGGTTAAGAACATATACGGGGTAAGTATTCAAGTCAACAGGAATAGAGGGCGTCTGCGAAAGACCTGGCATGATCAGATACTACAAATATTAGAGGATGGCCCTGTTAAAAGCCTCATCAACCGTAGAGCTTGCATGAAAAGTTGTAGCCGAAGTAAAAGTAGTGTTCCAAGATAGAAGAATATGGCATTTTATCCTCTCTGCCTAGCCCTGTGGAAAATTGCATAATGGTTAGTTAGTTAGTTAGTTGTAGGATAGAAAACAGCAGGAATATCCAAAAAAATAATTAATGCAGTCATCGAGGTTTATTAATTTAGAACGTACTGAATTCGAGATTTTATAGGAAAAATGGCCTATAAATTTATAGGAAAGATAATTTTGGCAGGGGTAGATTGCAAATTAGTAATCCTTGGTGACTGCATTTAAAACATTTTTTAGATATTGCTGCCTTTGCTTTTATACCCCACACACGTGTCATATATCACTAGAAGCTTCGCATAACTCATGCTGCTTGTTCCACAGCTTCCTGTGGAAGCTAAACTAAGCTGCTCTTTCGAGTGGTTCAACAAAGCTCTTTATTTTTCACATTAGTGTCTCCATCCGGTAGGCATTTATTATTCTTCTTGTGGTCAGAAAAGCTTACGAGATTTGAAGTAGAGTGAACAGTATATATCATAGTGGTAGAGTAGTTTTATTACAACTCTAAAACTTAAGAAGTTTAAAAATATGGCTATATACATGAAACCTACAAGTAAACAAAATTTTAATTTTCTGCTGGATAACAATATTTTTATATGTATGTTCTGGGAACACATTTCCTGGATATGTCAACAGAGGGACAATTATTAATTAAGATAAATTATGGAAATCCCACAGAGACGAAGCTATTTATATGAGAAACGTGTTTTTATAGGTTGACCCAGGGGTTACGACCTGTATGAACTGGCTTAAGTATTCACTCTACACAATGCATTGTGCATACTTAAGCCAAGACCATAGATACTTGCAGTGCATTGTCAAAAGGTTATGTTGATGATGATGATAAAAACTAATAATATACAAATGTGAGGTATAAAAACAAAGGCAGCAATATCCAAAAAAACTAAAAAAGCTTTGAATGCAATCACCGAGGATTACTTACTTAAAATGCATTCTAGATTTAGTATACCTATCATGTTTCCTATAAATTTACAAGCTTCATTTCCTATAAAATTTCAAGTTCAGTCCATTATAAATTAGTAACTCTCGATTAATGCATTATTTTTTTTTGGATATTGCTGTCTTTGCTTTTATACCCCAAATATTTAATATCAATTTTTGACGGTTTAGCTTATTTTTTAGAAATATTCAACTATAAAAAACTGCTTTAAATGTCTTAGACACGTATACTAACTATATCACCCCTGCATTGAATATCCAACCTGAATTGCTACTTCCCATATATACAGATCATTGTATTTTATTTTATTTAAACATAGTCATTACATTATTTCATGTTTAGGTCGTATTATTTTGCTTAATGGAAATTCTATTTTACACCTTTTTTTATGTATTACATGCCCATTTTCAAGCCTCCTATAAAATGTTAACATCTTTATTAGCATTCTTTATAAATTTTACCCGACAAGCTTCCGAAATATTAATTTTAAATTTAAATTTTAAAAGGTGGTATATCTAAAAAGCACTTTAAGCGCGCACCACGGAGATATTATAAAAAAATTAAAAATAAATTTTTATAGAAGACATTGTCGAGATTACTCGCGAATATAATTATTTCCACGTCGACCTTTTGGTGAATTTTCTCAAGGGCGGCGTCGCGAATCTGGCGGAGAACTAAGCCGGCGCTAAATCACAAGTTAAGTAAACGAAAGTAATTAAATTTTAACTTATGGCTTGCAAGACGCAAAAGAAGTTCGAAAGTTCTAAAAGTAAACACATTTAAAAAATTTACTTCGTTAAGCCCGAGGCAGCATTATGTATTTTTTTAGTTAAAGCTATTATGAAAAGAAGATTGAATGAGCAACTCATTAAAATGTAAATGTTTATTTTAGCAGATTTTTTTAAAGACTACTCGTTCATTGTCGTATTAATTAATTAAAATAATACTTTTACTAACAAAGTGCTATAAATTATATTATACGATGCTCTTAAAATAATTTAAAATTTTTTATATAATTAAATTAATAAATTTTAAAGTAATATAATCTTACATTGAAAAATTAAGACACTTCGTATAAACTACACTCATGCACACCTCAACTCCTCAAAGATAAAAAGTATAGTAAGTAATTCATGAAATTGCATTAAGACCTATTTTCATTAAAAAGGCAATCAAATAAGTATGTGTAAGCCGTGCATACGAGGCACATTGTTTCGTTGTGTTGGTGTTTATACCCGTAAACACCAACACGACGAAACACTGTGCGTCGTACGCGCGGCCTACACATACCAATTCGATTGTCTTTCTCAAATAAAAAGATGTATACCTGGAGATTTTAATAGTAAATACATCGGTCGAACTTCTATAAATCTCAATAATAGAAAAAAGAGTAATAACCAGTAATAACTTTTCTGGATTCGCGAGCAACTTCGTGGATGATAAGAATCGTTATTTTCATTAATGTTCTATTAAACATCATCCCATTTTCGATATATTTTATATAAAAAAATTATGGAATTATGTGTTTTGATTTAAAAACCGCAAGGAAACTGTGGTAGAGTGGTATATGAGGAGTGCGTAGTGATAGTGTGAAAGAGATGAATGAATGCGGTAGGAAGCGGGGGAAACGAGCGACGCCATTCGGGCACTGACGGTCGCACGCAGAGGATTGTTTATAAATAAAGTGATAATTACTGAACAAGATCGGGTATTCAATTTCTTCCTTATTTCAAGAAAACTTATCATACTCAGGAAGTGATTATACCACAGAAACAATATCTACTACTTAATGAACAGCTGAAATTCAAACATGTAAAAGTACGTCATGTGTGATTGGATATAGTAACTTAACTATTACATATCATATTTTCATAGCACAAACATTTAGCTTAGTTAGATAATAGTAAGTTTATTGGTGTGACTTATATTTATAATAAATAAAATTTCTCTCAAATTAAATAAATACTTTTTCTCTTTCTTCTTGTGGCCTATCCATTCAAGAGACGTTGGCTATTACACTTTATTTATTGCGGCCTAGAATAGCACTACAGAAGATTGTGATGGTCGACATAGAGATAGATTTAATAAATTTAGAAAATCTTAAAATAATAATATTCAAAAAGCCAAGTATGGACATCAAAAATATATTTCTTCTGGTTTGAATCGTTTAAAAGTAAAAGCCTGATATATTTCTTCTCAAGATTCCATGTATTACAAGAAGCTAACAAAATATTGAATATTCGGCTATACAAGTAATATTTCTTAGGTTTTTTATTATACCATAGATATAATTCTGTGTTAAATTAATATTGTTTGCCAATCCTAATAGACTCGACCTTGTGAGTAGGTGCGAACGAGCCTTTATTATTTATGAAACGGAACAGCAAGTCTCGCGTGTAGCGAGTGCTTTACTCTTATTTTAACGAAAATTTATTTTAACTTGGGCGTGGAACCCGCACAAGCCCCTGCAGGGCCCCTTAAAGGCGGGGTCCTCCTTGTTGCTCGGGGTCGTCAATAAACCGACCACCTAACCACATCTGGCGCAAACTACTTAAACCAACAAAAAGGTTCCCTATGTCTTTGGAAGGATTTCCATGCTTGAATGCTGTAAAACCTTGATAGAAAACGTTAACTTCTATTTCGTCCTCTGTAAGAAAGACAGGGCCAGAATAAATATAAAAATCATTCACTCATATGGAATAGCTGGGATATTATAAATATGTTACTAACACTCTAACATTTGTCCAAAGTAAATGTTGCAAGATGCAGAATCGTGGGACGCCGCTCTGAAAAGGCATAATGAGATTGCACAATAATTTGTAACATCGCTGACTATGCCCGCAAAGGAGGCTAATGTCGTCATCAATTCGTACCAAAAGAGTACATGATTCTTCAAACACCGGCCTAAAAGAAAGGCGCCTCAAGACAACACACATCATCAGAAACTCGTACCAAAAGAGTACGGCCTTCTCAAT
This sequence comes from Agrypnia vestita, assembly GCA_016648135.1. Taxonomy (NCBI): domain Eukaryota; kingdom Metazoa; phylum Arthropoda; class Insecta; order Trichoptera; family Phryganeidae; genus Agrypnia; species Agrypnia vestita. The sequence goes on along the minus strand of JADDOH010001659.1, from coordinate 4,301 downwards.
TATAAGCCTAAAAGAGGGGCGTCACGGGATCACATCTCGTAAAGAAGAGATGGAGTCTCGGGATGCAGTAAGTTCCGGAGGAACAAGGGGGGCCGTTTAGTCACTTAGGAAGTCGGTCACCGGGTTTAGGCGGGCGCGGAGCCTCAACCCCTCTCAGCAGAGATGCTGAGGGTTTAAAAAACCAAAATTTAGCATTCAAAGAAACTATTATTTCATATAAACTCACGGGCTGTTGTAGAATCCTTTCGAACAAACCATCCCCGAGACCTTATCTACTTATTTATAAAGAAGTTTCGCTTCAAAAATGTCTTATTTCGTAGATAGAAAATATATGTATTATTTTCCCATGGAATTAATATGAACAGGTTCATGCACGTCTAGAACGAAACCATTCAAGGTAAGAATTTGCTAATACAAAGTGTTTATAATTATTAATTTCAGTGTTATTTAATATGTGTGAATTTTTCCCTTTGCGCCGTTCGAACGATTTTACTGGTTTGTCTCAAATCGAAAATGTTTTATTTCTAATACACGAATTCTTCTGGTGAACGTATTTTATTGTAACATAAATGTATAGATTATTAGGTTCGTTAGATGTTTTTATTACGTAATATTATGCAATTGTTTCCACACTGCTCCTATAAAAGAATTTGAAGTTATTACGATACACAACGGGGTCCTTCATCCATTAGACGAATCATGTGCCAATTCAACGACGTATTACGAATAGTATATATTGTATTTATCGAGATTTAGTCGCATTTATTATTTCTAGTGAGGTTTTTAGTATTGGTTCCAGGCGCCATTATGAGGCGGAAATAGTTCATATTCATAGCCCGACTGCAATAGGTATTTTTGTCGCGTAAGAGGTAGCACTTTTAGAAATATAACTATGTTTTATGTTTAGTCCCTGACGGACAGGATGGTATAGCTGTGGCTATTTAGGTAATATACTTAGTAAATGCAAAGGGCATTAGGTATTTTCAATATAGTATGCGAACCCAAGATGTTAGAAATATTTTAGTTAATATTGCATTCAAAAGCGCAATTTTCACAGAATAATTATTTCCAGTTAATAATATATATTTTAGTTAAATGTATAGTTAGCACAGGCAGAGTATTAATATTGTATAGAATACATTATTTTTAATATTTCAAGAAGGTATAATATTTTATTCCGCGATCCTTTTATAGCTACAGCGTATCTGTCGACCTCAGCCGTTGCCACCCGAGCCATACAACTATTTTCACTAACATCATACGGCAAATGACTTTATTCATTGCAATGAAATTTATATTATTTAATATTATTTACCACGACGTATTTTTGACGGGTCACCCCATAGGATTCATCACATTGTTAGCCGCGGCCAGGAGTTGGCAAATTAATTGAATATAATAGCTAAAATTAAATATCAACTCGCGACGAGTAAGCATCGACATTTTAAATAAATTATTAATACAAAATTCTTCGTTAATACTTTAGGAAGACCCTCTATCTATCTGGATCATCACAAGATTAGCCAAACCACTGTTTTAGATTTTTCTGGCATGATGTTTCTCTTCTTCCAGAGCCCTCACATCCGGCAATCTTCCCTGCATTACAAGGTGCAAGACCTCTTACTTCTCTGGATATCTCACCACACGTCCGAGATATTGAAGTTTTCGGATCTTCATTGATTTAATTATTTATTTTTCTTTATTCATCCGAACCAAAATATCTTCATTTGTAACTCTGTTTATCCAGCTTATTTTGAGTATTTTTCTATAGATCCACATCCTGAATCCTTCAAGTCACCTTATTAAATAATAGTATTAAAGCGAATTAAAAAGCTTTAACTTGTATATATGAATTCTTATTATTTTATCCTCAAACTCAGTTCAATAGATTTTTCTGAACGTCTATTTCATCATAACAGTAGTATTTTTTTGAAGGGACTCGTCAACAGCTGTTGTCAAACCTCGCACACAGGTCGCATATTAAGATCCTTAAGAAGCTATTAATCAATAGTTGTCCGGTGTTAGTAGCTGACAAGTGCCTGGATTCATGTGGGTCATGGGGGTTAAAATGTGGGGAAGGTTAAACTACCAGAATCATTTCAAAACGAAATGGAAGTCATATACTGCCCTAATTATATTAAGGGTAAATTATACTTCTTCGTAAATATTTCATTTCTTAATAAGTACAATATCATTTATTTATCTCAAATAAACGTGCATCCTTAAAAGTTGCATCTCAGTCACGCAGAAGGAGCTCCACAGCTTTGTCTGAAACGTTTCATACCTTGCGCGCGCAGACTGTGCCTGTACGAACTGCATGCTGACTAAAATATAATTGTAACAATAACGCATTCATATATCTTGTTTGCAGCTACAATATCAAAGTATTGTGGTGATCCAGAGCCGTCGCGACTCTAGCCGCACGCACCGAGTCGGCACCCACCAATCAGGGCTGGGTGCATCTAACGCGGTCCCGGTCGTCTGTACGGCCGTCGTAGCATTAGCAAGTGATATTCCTATATCAACCACATCTTTAACTTGTCACAAATAAACAGATTCGTTTAATCGTGAGTGTCATTTGTCATCCACTCACCCTACCTCTGCTTATGCTCACACAATACACGTCACTCGCCGACATAAGAAGATGCCTCTAAACGGGTGAGCATCATCTTTCCAATACACACAATAATATATACACAATAACCCACCAATGTGTCTTCAGCGATTTTTGTTACGATTTATATCATTAATTTCATTACTTCTGTTATTACATACAAATATTTCATGACAATAGTTATCGTTATACTATCATGCATAAAATTTAAGACCACTGTTTTTGTGCTAAATTAAATAAATAAATGTGAACGAATGAATAAGGGGAGAATAGTATGAAAGATATCGATGACACAACTGCGGAGGACTTGACATAACCAGGTAATCCAGATATTAGAAGATAGTTCTGTTAGCTTAAAAAATGAACAAGATGCAAATTAAATCAATGAATGTGGATGCTAGCGTTGTGTCTCAGAACAGAACAGAAGAGTGTGGCACTCCGTCGCCTCTGCTTAATCTCGAAGGGAAAAAAAAAAGAGTATGCTTGGCTACAATAGTCTAGAGACTAGAAGGAATGTGTATTTTGATTACACATTTTTATCGATTGTTGCGCGGTATGATCGATAATCCTGAAATTATGCAGAGCATTGGTTTGTATGTTCCTGATAATTACATTAGATATCGTCAGCATAGATTGTTTCACATTCCAATATACAGGACCAACCTGCCGATGGTTACGCCTGTTGGAAGAGTCACATCTATGCTGAAAAAAATCGCTTTGGGTATTGATATATTCCATGTGTCTGAGGGGGTTTTCCGAAGCGGGATTCTCCTACACCTTTGACCAGATTTTATGTTATTTTTAATTTATCAAATATTTTTATTTTGATATATACTTCCTAATATGTATGCCTTAAACATTTTGTTTGTAATGTACATATTATCAAATAGATTAAATTGAATTGAATTGAAAATCAATTTTCAATTAAGGGGGGGGTAAGGTTTTTAACTTTTTTTTTCTGCATTTTATTTTTAATTTTTTAAATGAATGTATAACATCGTAAGAATATTGTGTCAAAATTTCAAGTCAATCGGAGGAAAATTGACAAAATTATGAACATTTGAGCGATACTCAGACTGATTTTCTATACCTGCTCGGGCAGCTGAGAGACGTGCTCACCTGAGGATTACCGGACGTGCTATTGTATTAGAAGAGTTTTGCGTAGACAAGGACAAACAGATGCTGATGATGAAAGCTCTTTGCCGTGTGAACATGGCATCGACGATTATGTGTAAGTATAAAATAAGTGTTGAGTTTTATTTTGAATTTTACAGTATGCAAAACTTTAAATCGTTTTCCCCACATCTCACGTTTTCAAAGTCGGTGTCCACCATAACTTCAAAACTAATGCACCGATCCTTTTGAAATTTTGAACATCACTTCTATACATAATTTACGAGGTAACGCTGTAGAGTTTTTTTCAAATTTGTTATTAATTTTTATTTTTTAATAACAAATTGGTCGATATTTTTCGCCAAAAATCGCGTTTTTCCTTTCAAAGTGTTCCAAAAAATTGAAAAATTGAAATTTCAAAAAACCCTCCCAGCGTTACCTGGAAAAATCTATTATCTAACGAATGAACTTTGATTTTTTGATTTCAGATGATCTAGCACCAAGTTATGATGGACACCGCAATTCTACTTTTTTCCGAGACACGTCCGAATAATTGCTGCCATTGCCGTATTTT
>JADDOH010001658.1:0-104263 GCA_016648135.1 Agrypnia vestita | reverse complement strand
ATTACATAATTATGTATATATAATTAACAAGAAAACATTTCGCATAAACCACAAATTTATTGAATTCTCAACATGTTTCAGGGCCAATCATCCCTTCATCGGGATACAACGTATATTTTAAATTAAAATTGGAAGAATAAACAAAATACATGGGAGATGAATAACTATTTAAAATGTGACTTTTATCATGACATCGATAGTTATTTATCTAAAAACTCGTCATTTTAATCTATAAGTATATTATATTTCAATATTTTTTTGCTAAAACATTTAGGTTAAACATATAAGTTTATTTAAACCAACCGTTTTCATAAAAATTCTTTTACTTTATCAGCATAATGAAAACGAATTTAAACGGTTGAAATCTTATTTTGTAAAATATTGTTCATTTAACAAAATAAATTGATTTTCAAATAATTTTACGTGTACAAGATTACTTTAGTATCTAAAATTTCTGATATTTCATTTTAAAACGAATTTTTAAAATAACATGATTAATAGTTTCGCATAGGTTTGTAATTTGTTGCTATTTCACACAGGAACCATAAAATTAACGGTGACATTAAATTGGCCGCGATTCGGAAAGCGTTAATATTAAAGCAAACTAACAGGATGCATACAATTTCACAACGGATTACCTGGAAGTGCCAGCCATTACATACTCTTGCCGTTAACAGTCGACACTCGGGGTAGAATATTGCTGCAGCAACATACTCGCACATTTAGCTTGGTTACGTTAAGGAGAGATTCAGGGATATAAATACATATTAATAAAATTGATATAAAATTTAATATTTATTTTAAATGCATGAGAAAAAATAAAAAATGTTTATTTTAAAATGGAAGAAATGGAAAGAGATTAAAAAATATTATTTTCTTGTTTACTTGTTGTTTTCTTGTTTACAAATAATTTTTATGCGTTACACATTTTCAGACTTTTGTCAAATATTCTAAACTAGCTGTTTGTGCCCGGCGTGTCTTGGTTTAAAGATTTACGATTTACTTAAAAATAAGTTTATGGGGGGATAAAAAGGTTATATTGTTTCGCTAAGTCTCTAATAAAAACAATGTTTCCATTTAATCTAGGCTGGGATTTCCAGGAGAAAAATGAGGCCTATGTATTCCGCCGTGACCTCAGAAATAAGAAAGAAAAATTTGGGTCTGATCGGACAAACCGTGTAGATTTGTATAGAAAACAGACAGACATTGAGTTTTATAGGTAAACATATACATATTTTATATTTGACCTCAATATGGGTTGAGATTTCATCTTTAATTTAAGCTGCAGATTTTTTTCTTCTTAGGCTTTTATTTCTATATGGGTCGTAGACATAGATACCGAGGAAAATGTATTTGCGTAATTGTAGCCATGTAACGCTAGCTGCAGTGTGCAACTTTTAAACGAACAGAGTTATCATTCGATGAGTTAAATGACAGAATTAAAATCCTCAACAGAAGATCGCTTCCGTATAAAGTACTTATTTCATAAATTGCACGGTTAATGGAGCAATTTTCTATTCATCACCATATTATTACAAGACTACGGATGCAATTGAGATGCTGGTAGGACAGGGCAGAGTCGAGGGAACCCTCACGAAAAATTAAGAAAAATCACCAACTGCATATACATGAATGGACCTGGTGAAGTTTTTGACCAATGGCTCACTTAAGAAAGCTGTCAGGGATGCTGCAGATTAGAACAGAACAGAACAGAATATTCGATCACGAATGCGTATAGGTATGCCACGTATTCTCAATATACCACGCTTACCAAAGAATTGATAAAGAGAATGGAAGCATTAGAGATGTATATCTACAGAAGAATACTCAAAATAATCTGGATGGATAGATTTACGAATTAAAATGTTATCGTTCGGATGAAATAAAGAAAAATAAGTAATTAAAACAATAAAAATCTTAAAAATATCTCGGACATTTGGCTGAAATTTTCATGACAGTGGTTTGTCCAGTCTATTGTAGAGCTATTTCGGGCCGCAATAAATAAAGTCGTGATAATCAACGTACTTTGAACGAACAGGATACGAGAAGAATAAAGTTTAGCTGTAGTTCTATCGTTATTAGTAAACACAACATATCAGACGCTAAACACCTGTCATGACCAGTTAGCCAGTCACTAGAAGTTGGTCGCACGACTTGAGGCAAGCGGAAAACGTATATGGCGTTTTGTCATTTGTACCAACTATCGCGCGGATAAATCGTAATTAATTAGAATATTTAAGATAGATCGTATGCTTACTTTTTTCAGCATAACAATATTATATATTTGATAGTTCGATATTCCATGGAATGATATTTAACAATGGAATATTTTGTCTTTGATCATTTTGGGTAAAACGTAATGAAAATTTTGGTTTGTGTTTGAGTTAGTCTGGAAAGTTTGAATTGCTCGAGCCCTTCATCGTAAATGTTGAGCTACCCTTCCAGTTTATATCTCCGAGATATAAAATCTTCAAATAAACTTTACTAATGCTTTCAATACGTTTTATTTATGTATAAACTTATATTTGTACGAGTCGTATTTTTGTGTCATAATAATTGGCTTGCTATTTATCTTGTTAGAATAATTTTGCTGTTTTTTTTGCTTCATATGTGGTCTGTACAGCATATTTTTTGAATTTTCTATATATGGTAGATATATAAGGTGTTTTTTTAGTATTAAGAATTGAAAAGAAAATTTAAATAAAACACATAAAAACCGTGTTAATGGTCATGGTATTGGCCATACTGTAAAAATAATTTTATACCAAAATAACATTAATTACATTGATGAAAAGAAAACTTTTTGTATTAACTATTGAATAATCAATATGTTTTGGGACCAATCGTTCAACCAAAAAATATAATTGGAAGTATTAACATTATGAAAAAAAATATATAATCTGAAATTTCTCATTAAACTAAGTGTTATTCTTTGTATTTTATATGTATAATTTCAAATCAAAAGAATTATTCGCTTCAAAGGGATGATGCGAAATGATTGCTTTGACATCTTAGTTTCTCCCTAATTCCAATTTCAACATTTCTACAAGTTCTGCCTACACAAATAATGGAATATTTACAAATTATGATGATAGATTATCATAGATATTAAATAATATTTTATATTTTTTTCACTTTTTTTCCAAGTTTAAAGAGAAATAGAATCGGAGACAGGTAAAGCATCAAACTATATTTATATAGTATTCTATATTTAAAAAGTCAGTTTGATACTTCACCTGTCGATGAAAGATTCTCTCAAAACGTAAGAAGTTAAAACAATATAAAATATTTTCTGTATATAGTTTTCTGGGATATTCTGCCGTGTATATGTGACCTCTCTGGCCGATGTTTCGGATCCCATTTCAGGGTCCATCGTCAGAGCTTCAGGGTCCACATTAACCCTGATGATGGACTCTGCAATGGGAACCGAAACGTCGGCCAGAGAGGCTACATATACACGGCAGAATATCCCAGAAAAAATGCACAGAAGATTCTGAACGGTCGTGAAAACCTAAGAACATTTTAAATATAATTTATTATTAAAGTCAGGTAGAGGTGTAACAAGGTTAATATCATTTAATAATATCTATAATATTCTATCATAATGAATAATAATCTTTATAATTTAATCGCCGAACCCATCAATAACTTTACAAATTAATTTATAAATCCTCATTTTCAAATAAATATTCTTATCCTTGTTATATATGTATATTATAGAAAGCTAAATTTAAAGAATTGGGGATGTTTTTCATTATTTTATAATATTAATTACATCTGATTATGAGAAGGACTGTTCCTCCCAAAATTACAGTAGAGACGACACAGCTCAACGTGTGTGTATACAGTATACATACAAGTTAAGTGTTAATTAAAATTCAAAATATAAATCTATATTTTTTTATACATATAAATAAAGGTGGTTGCTTCATCATTAGACAAGGTCTGTTCTGAAGCAACTACCTGTACATTTTTTTTATTGTTTAAACTTTAGAAATGACTACATATAAGAATTTTTTTTTAATATTGCACATAAAAAATAAAACACAAACACAAAAGAGACTTAATATTGAAAATATACTTTTAAAAATTGTACATAAGGAATAAAAATAAGATAATTTAACTTGATAAAGAAAAAAATACTTGGCCTCATCGATAAAAAAAAGAGAATATTCCCATCCCAAACAATATCACAACACACCCATGTATTTTAAGCATAAATCTTACATGCAACCATGACAAAATCGATAAAAAGATAGAAATACGATATCTTGGGCTGACAATCGATGAAAACCTACGCCTAGCTCCGCACATCGAATATTTAAGCTCCAAAGTGAGAAAACCGATACATACATTCAAAACTCCGCGCAGCTTCATGAATTTCAGTCTTCCAAAAATGGTATATTATGCATTCCGTCAAAGTATTATCAGCTACGCCATGTGTGCATGGAGTGGTGCGACTCTAACACTCTATATAAGACCCTTCAATAAAGTCTCAGAAATGGTTTATACGTGTAACAAACAAGAAACCACTTAGATATAACTCTGAAGACCCACCTAGAGATTTTCACGTGCCTGACACAATTCAATACTTAAATTACTTTAAAAAAAAAAACTCTTTATCATATATCCTATCTGAATCCAGGAATACCAGAAGCACGACTTCGGAAAATGTTTCAGGGCCGAAGATAAAGACAAAATTCGGCCAACGTCCTCATTTTCTGTACTCCACAAACTACAACATATTGCCATCTGACATTATTGGGTTAAAAGTGAGCGAATTATTCAAAAAGAAGCTGACAAATTGGGTACCAAACGTAGGTAGACTTCAAAACGAAAGCAATGTGTTAAATGTGACAGTTTACATCGAAATAGTAATTTACTCATATTTATGTACGTTTCTGAGTTTTTCTAAATATACGTTAATTACGAGAAGACGTTAATAGTCGCGTCGATCGCTTTGAACTCCAGATTCTCGGTGCAACTTTGTGTAATCTGACGTTGCTCACTGCCAAAGCCCGGTTATCCGGCTGTTTGGCATAACGTTTCCAACCCCTTCCTACTCCCACCGAGCCTTTGTCCTATTGTGCCAGGGAGCTAGCCCTCGGGGAAGGGATACTATACTGTCGAGATCCGCACAACACCCTTCTTCTGTTAACTTGTCTACTAGGATATATCACGTCTTCTGTTTGTAAGACAATGTCTTCACGCACATCACTTTATGCTTTGGAAACATAAATCACTGGGTTAACGTGAGACAGTTCACTATTGTATCATTGTATTTTGTATGATTTATATAATTATTAGACACATTTATGACGTAAAACTGGAATTAGGAAAAACTGAAAAATGAACGTATTTTATCTGATTTAACGAAATATTACATTTATAAAGAAAGACATTAATATCCTAGGCATAAATATTGTTAAGATAAAATATACAATTCGTGAAATGTGTAATATTTTTAATAGTAATGTAGGTATTTTCTATATTTGATGATTACTTCCATGTGTGTTTTTGTGTTTAAGTATCTTGTGTATAATGATTTACTGTAACATTGTGTTGAAACATTTTAGCAAATGAATATTTGGTAATATTAAAAATGCATTTCTCACCTCGACAAAGTCATAGTCTGGTGAGGAAGAAACAGAATAGGAAACAAAGTTCAATGAACTCTTAATAATGAATGAATGTATTAATTAAATAAATATTAATTTAATAATATTGCATTCCAAAATCGCCAATTGATTCATTACAAATGAAATTAACACAAATTCACTTTGTTCAAAATCACTTTCCATAAAAGCTAAATAAACTGCTTTTAAACAATATGATTTTACGTTGATTTCATTTATTGTTATAATAGTTCATCTCTCTAACAAAGCGCTGTAAAATATTTTCAATAATTTGTTATTATTCTATTAAAATTTGTTACACCACAATAGGCCACGAGGCTTAATTATTGCAGAGATAATACACATCTCGTAAAATATCCAGGCTTAAGGAAATTTCATAGGTGTATTTGAACCATACCGGGAAACGAACCCGATATATTCATATTGAGAAGCCAGTGTTATGCCCACTCAACTACCCAGTAAATATTATCTTATCTTATAATTACATATCTTCTATCAATTCTATCTTTATTGCACTTTATGGAGATAGAAAGAAAAATAGTAGGTTGTATAAAGTGGTTTAATATATCTACAATAAGTGACATTATTTTTTGTTCCGGTAATAATGTAGATGACAGATGATTGGCGGCCCTCGTAGTGCAGTGGGTATGACGCTGGCTTCTCTTGCCGAGGGTTCCGGGTGAGATCACAATTTAATCTATGTAATTTATTCAAGCCTATGATGTAAGACAAAACTTTCTTCTGGGACTTATTGAATACTACCCTACACGTACTCACCAAGTAATGAATCATAGACACATCCATCCAATCAACTACGTAAAATTAGGAATATTGACAAAGATTAAAAAAAAATGTTTTTATTTTATTGTTATAATATCCATTTTTGACTAAAAAAGTTGTCAACCATGTAAAAAGAGATGAAAAAACCACACAAAATAAAATATTTTTATGAAACTGCGTTGTTGAAACATAAATTGTAAGTAAACAAACTGACAGATTTTGCAATAATTTTGATAAATTTAGTATAGTTGTTTGTTTTGTAATATTATTGAAAAAAAACATATCTCACGAGGCCATTCAGTCATAGAAGGCCCACAAAGTGGAGCAATTTCCTTCATTTTTAAAAAATCGTAGGTTTGATAATTTATTAATTAATTATATAATTCAGTTTGTGTCACTTCAACGAGATAAACGCATTTAAAAATATATGTATCCTGATGAATATATTTTAAAGTGATGTATTTCCATATAAAAATGTGATAAAAAACGCAAGAGAAAATGGGAGAAAAAATTGTGAAATTTGCTCACTCTGCCGGATGATCGCATTAATGCTTATTGGAAATCGTTCACTAATAGATAAAGAATTCTAATGTTATCATACAAGTAGGTAGAGATAAGTCAGAAGCAACGCTGTCTAATATTGAATGTTGGATTTTTTTATTTGTTTATTTCTACTTAATTTATATATAAAATTTTGGTTAGACTGTGCCTGTCTCACTAGAAATATCTGTGTTGAGACAGACATAGTTTACAATAGTGTGTAGGTACAAAACATAGTATATAGATATATATATAGAATAATTATTTGTATTTGATAAGTATTGTATATTAACATAACATAGTAAAGTGATTAAAGTAACATAATTGAAAATATATCATATATATGAGGTTATAGTGTGTTAGGGTGTTTATGTAAGTGTGCATATTTTATCTCTCCCCTTGTTTCGGATCCACTGTTTTATTTTGTATTTTATGTTAGGGTTGTAAAATGTGGTTAGCCCGGTTTGTTTAAATTCATCAAGCATGGAAATAAGTAATTTGGGTCCAAAATAGTTATAGCTCCTTTTTCCATACGTGGTATATAACCTTGGGATTTGTAGATTGAGTTTGTTTGACCGTGTGGTAATTATTGTTTGAGTTGGTTTAAACTGTGTATTTTTGTGTTTGTATGTGTATTTAAGAGTATTATTCGCATAAATTTGTTTTTTATCGAATACATCGAATTTGTTGAATATTTCATCTGTTCTTGTTAAAATTGAGGTTTTGAGGATTAATTTTTATAGCAATTTTTTGACTTGCAATAATTGATTGAAGTGAGTGGACATTAAATACAAAATCTAAAATAAATAATAATTATAAATTCAACACATGTTTGGTGTTACGCTTGAAGGATAATATGAGAGCGAAATTGAGGACTGTAATTAACATTCACTAGAACATTTCGTCCAATTTTGTTCATAGTATTTATCGCGTTTATTTACTTCACCAAATAGGTACTTCACTCGATTATTCGTTTTATTTATCGCTTCGATTCCCTCACGACTGGCCACCCTGGGCGTCATCTTACGGCTCGTTGCTGATTTCGCACAGTAACCGACTGCCAAACACGATCTGATCAGCGCCGTATTTATACACGAAATTCTGGTTCTAGACTCGTTTCCCGAAGGTAGTAAGATCACCCTAGGCCGTTATCGATTCTTCGATAGTGTCATGACAAGTGACATATCTCGTTACACTAATTAAGTGGTTGTTACCCCGTACTCAAAAATGAACAAGACGTAGATTTACGACCCTCGATATCTCTCCAAAATAGATGTTTTGATGTTTCTCTATTTTTGAGTTGTAGGATAACAATCAACAAAATATCGTCAACACACCACTAGTCCCGATAAATGGAGCAAAAATTCAAAAAGAAAACAAAACAGCTAATCATCCATATAAATTTTCACTAAACCAGAATTGTTTATTGCTTTTCTCTCCATTGCAGTAAACTGAGTGGACGTTGCCTCTACTTAAGTATGAGAAAATCTCTTTAAATACAGAGTTTATATTTAAGGTATTTCTCCGTAATATATTTATAAACTAACTAAAATAATTAAAATATATACAAATATACGGAACAACAACGAACGGACACAACAAAATAAAATGTTTTCTCTGAAACTGATATTAATTTGTCAATACGTGTATGTATTGCAGGGGGGAGTGATTTGGGTAGCGCAGTACAATTGCCGGCAAACTTCTTGAAATTCTTTGACGTGGTGGGGGAATGCGCAGAAGACGAAATTTGGGTCTCGTTAGTGGAAAGGTAGATGCGCAAACTTCCCCCCACTACGCCGTAGAATTTCAAGATGTTTGCCGGCTACTGTACGCGATGCACAGAACATAGTGCGCAGTGCGTAATGCGTAGGATGCGTGGCGCGGATTGCCGATTTACACTCTGTAGTAGCAGGGCGCACGTTGGCTGACATTGGGCCAACCTCACTCAATGGCTGACGGCGATCACACATTAGCGCATGACTCATTGCTGCCTGGCGAAGCACTTGAGATAGATGTAATCGCTACCACGGCAATTTATTTGTTCTAAGCTATATATAACGAGAGAAATATTTAGAATTTTGCTCTATAATTTAATAAGCATATTCTCTGATAGTATATCTATCAATTAAAGCAAAAGACGAAAATCAAAAAAATTTTAACTTGTGAAGCACAGTTATGTTGCTCTGTTAAGTTACGTTAATCCATCTTTGCAACTCAAAAACATTTCATTTTAGATCTTTAATTGCACCTTAAATTCTTAAATACTGCGTTTACAGAAAAGGAAAAAATTGAACACATTTGCCTTTTCTTTATAAATCCGTTTGTAATAAAAACTCTGTATACGAGTATATACATATACACGTATATCCCAATTATAATAATATCATTGTCTGTTAGACATTTTTTTTAGTTAAATTTATTACGTAATTTTTTCCCTTTAAGTTAATTTTTTTACGTATTTTTTTTAGGTTTATAAAAAAAAATATTCTTTTTTTTTATATAAATAAATATATAATTATTCCTTAGGAACCGACATGTTTATGTACCTATTGTAATTTTTGACGGGTTACAGCTAATTTAAAATAATTATTATTTCTAAAAAATATTTTTATTCTATGTTGTTTTCATTGAATTTGATATTTATTGTTTTATTTTTTCTTCTATATCTTATTATATTAACTATTGCATCGCCTTTTATATTAAATTACTATTTCTAATTTTATATTTCATTGAATTGTTTTATTTTTTCTTTTAATCCTACATTTTTAAATCTCTGTATTGTTCTTGTTTATATTTTTAAATAATTAATGTTCACATGTATTACTCCCTTTATATTAACTCGTAGCGTCTGCTTGCTTACTTGCCGGCTTGCCGTCAAAAAAAAACTTTGGATCGATTTTTAACACTTTTCCCGTGATCCAATCGAGCTGAAACTTGGCAAGTAGACTCGTGGCGACGATCAAGAAGATCTATCAAATTTTCGTTACAAAAAATAATAATTATAGTATAATTTCGGATTTTTAGAAATGTTATTGGTTTTTTCAAATTGGAATCATTAGAAAAGTTTGATTAGCAACGGCGGCCCGATAACGTCGCGGAATATTTTCTAAATTTGAATTACTCCATCGGTATACATAATAGGTACTTCACTACGAATGTGGAAAATCTAAATTGACTAACAAATGTTTTTAGAATTTAATCTTCAAAGCATGAAGTGTCTTATCAAAGCTCAAAACATCTGACATTTTAGAAATATATTAAATTACTGTAAGCTTAGTGTTATGTTATATGTTTTAATTCGTCTTTAATAGTTGTTATATTTTACAAAGGAAGGGAGTATAATAAAAACGTGGTTTTTATGTTTTTTTTTTAATATTTTCAATCGACGACGAATGAAACTAGAAAAGATAGTGATAATTTTAGATGTGACTAAATCAAAGTTTTCGAACTAAATTATCTGAAAAATAAACCTCATTCATTGTTTTCATAATTAATTACTATCCATACTATTAATAATAATTCAAAAAACTTGAATGTCTCTTCATTGATCCATAATAGCGACATTTCAGCGATCTCAGAAACACGATAAATGGAACACGAAAGACGAACATCCCGGTCAGCGGCCGGTGACGAACTAAAAAATGGCCGATAACATTATTAGGCCTGATGATGGACCCTGCAATGGGATTCGAAACGTCAGTCAGAAAGGTCGTAATAACATGGCATAATATCCCAGAAGACACAAACTATAAGTACTGAGTGCACAGTGTCGGAACGCGCGTTTCAATTTCAGTACTTAGTAGTAGTAGTGTGAGAAAGGTTCAACAAAGCTTATTGTACAGTGTACAGTGTACCCGTGATATTAACAGGATACCATATATACTCTGTCATAAGAGCGACGCGTGCAGTACCGACACAAATAACATTTGTGGTTAGTGCAGTAGGGAGAGCGTATGACACGGTACTGTCGGCTGTCGGCCCATCAACAATTTGTTTCAATCCCCGGATTGCAGAAAGATAATACCGGTAGGTGGCTTATCGACACACATTTCATTTTCATTACAACATAATAATGACCGTAGTTTTGCCAGACCGTAATGTTGACCGCCGCAAAACCGGATCAGATAGCATTGCCAATGCACTCAACGTTACTAATTATTAATTCATTTCAAATTAAATATACATAGAAAACAGTAATAATCAAAATCTACAGAAGATAAAAAAAATATACGAAATACACATAAAAATCACCTACCTTCCACTCATTTCATTTTTCCACTTTTCGCATATGTCTAAGACGTATTTAATACAGTAAGGCCGGCGCCGCACTGCGCGTATCTTCCGCCGCGTCTTTTTCGTCGCGTCAAATCGGCAAAGCAAATGAATCGACCGATCATCCGCGCAGTGTGTTGATAAGCGCATATTGTATGGAAATAAATGTAGCGGCGTTTCGCTACCGAAGAGAAGCGACGGAATATTTGCGTAGTGTGGCGCCGACCTTAAAGTATTTATTCTATCATACTCAAATCCTCTAGAAATAAACATATATTTAAACTGTTATTCCCAACCGTAAAAACGTTTTCTTATAATGTGGCTTGGCTTATATATTTTATTTTTTAACGAAGAGGTTATTCACCATCAGGTCATCCTGTTATTATTGATCTTGATAGATGTCATTAGAATGTCATTAGAGTACAAAGTGTAAATATTTTATGAACATTTTAAAGATGATTTTTATGAAAAAAAAAATTAACATAATAATAATTTTAATAAATATTAAAAATATTATTCATTGTTGTAGCGCTTGCGCCTAAGTCCATTGTCTAGAATCGTCCAGTGCTCGCTCGTTCTTCGTATTCAGTACCCATGCCTCAACTGCACTATTCTGTGAGTCTATTCTGATGAGTCAGTTTATGAGTTTACTTTTATTTTCATTTTTATGGACAGCAGACTATATTTTGTCTTATTTGTTCCAAATAAGTAAAGCATTTTTTACATAGTGTAAGTCTCTTCTCCAAACACAAGAGGTAGTGTATTTTTGGAGAGGTACAACGAATAACACTAATATATTATTTATAGTTTTTAATAGACTAGAATAAAATGAAATTTAATAACTGTAAGTTATATTAAACAAAACAAAAATTAAATTAAAATTCTAAATATTCCAATTTTACTTCGTTGTAAAGAACAAAAATTTAAAAAAAAAAATGTATGTAATTAAGACGATTTATTAAAGTCTCAAAGAGATTAAGTTATTTATGTGAGAATATTTATGGAAGTCTCTTATACGATGGTCCAGGGCTTAGAACATGTATGAGTTAGCTTGTGCAATCTGCATGCAATCTACACAATGCAAGTCTCACAGAGACAAAACTATATGTACGAGAAACATGTAAGAAAGTCTTTTTACAGGAGAGTCCAGTAACCTGTATGAGCTGGCTGAAATGATCACTCTCCATAATGCAAGTTCTCCACAAGTTTACCAATTACATCTTAAGAACATCAACACATTGTCCATTTTTTTTTAAGTTTTCTAAAGTATATTATCCAACTATGGGATACTTCCAATAGAATAATTCAATGGATCACTCTACATAATGCAATGGTGAACATTGCATTATGTAGAGTGATCACTTAGGCCAGTTCATACAGGTTGTAAGCCCTGGGCCAATGTATAAGAGACTTCCTTACACGTTTCTCATATAAATAGCTTCGTCTCTGTGAGACTTAATTAACTATAATTCATCTTAATTAAATCTTATTCCCGCAATTAACAAATCCTGTAATTGTGTTCTCAGAACTCTGAATAATATGTGTTAAATACTCAAAATATTTATGCAAATTTACAAAGAAGTTAGCAAATATGAAAATTGTACGTTATTTATGTTAATTCGTAATTATATATTCAGCCCTTAATTTATTAGGTACAAATATGGTTACAGAAGAATAGTGTAAATAATAATTTTACAATCCGGCAATATTTAACAAGCACCTGAAAGGTTCAGACGATAAATCATGGCCAGTCATGTTCTCACTTAAGCGGTAGTTTTAGTAGCCTTCCAAAGAAAGCCTATCCCTATATTATGTGAATTTAAAAACAACCCTCCACGGCCTGCCGTGACCCATTGAATGGCGCTGGGCGGCGACTCGGACCCGCGTTATAGTTCCCAGTCATGCAATTCTTAGTTCTCATTTGACACGAAACCTTTCATTAAACCTATTTTGTGTCATACTTTTTTGTTGTACTCAGCGAATCTTATTAAGGGCAGGCTTTAATTGAATTGTAAGGTTGACTTGCATGTTATAAGTGAATGCCATTATTGTACAACATCTATGCATAATCTTAACGATAATTGCCAAATAAATAAATACAAATTAGTTAATAGAAATAAATATACTTAGATTTTATTATTGACTTTTTTTATAAATTGATGAATAATAATCAAGGTCAAATAATAGGACACTATCAAGTAAAAAAAAAACTAATATAGTGCGCGTCATGCATTTATTATCGGTTCCCGCGTCCCGCCAGATCTTATTTTAGACCAGAATTTAGACCAATATTTTACACCAGAATTAAAATATAAAATTGCCCAACAAACACTTGGCAATGTCATAATGCCCGGGCAGTGTAGTAAATAATTCAGTTTTCATAATTGTTTATCACATTGCCCGATTGCTCCATCTAACATGGGCATAAGTTTACGAATTTGAAAATAAGGTCATCAATATATTAAAATAGTGGTTTGAAACTAAATGCTTTTAACACTAAATGCAAAAAAAGTAACCCATAAAAACCAAGTTTTTACTATACTCCCTTTCTATGTAAAATATAACAATAATTAAAGACGAATTAAACCATATAACATAACAGTAAACTTACAGAAATTTATTATATTTCTAAAATGTCAGATGTTTTGAGATGTCAAGATTTTGATAGATTCAATTATCATCAATATCGTACCTTATGAATTTCCAGCGTCAAATGATTTAGTCAGAATCAGATTTGAGTAATGTAAAATACTTCAAAACTAAAGCAGAAATCTAAAAGAAATAAATCATTATTTGATTTTTTCCCAAAAAACCCAATTTTGCTGTCATCTGTGAACCAATTGTTTTGTAAATTTTCGAAATTCGTAGTGATGTACCTATTATACCGACGGAGTAATTCAAATTTAGAAAATATTCCGCGACGTTATCGGGCCGCCGCGCCGTTGCTAATCAAACTTTTCTAATGATTCCAATTCCAATGTTTTTTAAATATCAACAAAATTTCTAAAAATCCGAAATTGTACTATAATTATTAATTTTTTTAACGAAAATTTGGTAGATCTTCTTGATGTCGCCACGAGTCTGCTTGCCAAGTTTCAGCTCGATTGGATCACGGGAAAAGGGTCAAAAATTGATCCAAAGTTTTTGTTGACGGCAAGCAAGCAGACGCCACGAGTTAATGTAAAGGGAGTAAAAAACACATTCATTTTGTTTTCTTTTAAAAAATCCTAAAAATAACCATAAAATAAAATTCCCGATCTGAAATTTAACGCTAATTGTATACAGTCTGACAATAATTGTAATTGACTCTTCATCTGAAATAAAATACCTAATTATTGAGGACTATTTAAGGTAGAATAGAAACATATGTATAAAAGATGACTCGCATGTCATTGGTTCGTCGCCTCTGATATAGATAGCGGTATAAATTGAGTTTGCCCTTAAATAAACCGATATAATTTAGCTATTTTCTCAACACTAAAGCCTTCAATAATGTCGCGCTGTCTTTGTTAGTTAATCTTCCTTACTTCCTATACTCTTATATATCACGTGCCATTGTCTTGACCATTGACAGCCTTGATAATGTGACACCGTGTCCCTATCGTGACCAATCACAGGAAATGTGATATATATATTTGGAATATATATATGAAATATATATAATATTATATATATATATATATATATTTGTTAGGCTAAGAAAGCTAATGAGAAATGGTAACCAAATAATTACACAAAAATTCAAAACAGCGCAAATTCAAAACTTCAAAACCATTACATTTACAAAGCTATCATTATTACTATCATTATACCCACATATATTAAATAATTCACACACTAATACTATTTACAGTATAAGAATTTGTGATAAACCTGACCTAACGTGTATAAAGTGGTTGAGCCTTGGCTCACCGAACCGAAGCTACCAACTAAATTTTTTTGAATCTAACCAAAATTAATAAACCATCTAACATAAGTTCTAATTCAGATACGCAAACTAAAATACTCTTACTGATCTCGATCGTACTGTTCCGAAATACACATTATAAAATAGATAATAACCTATTAGTATCTCTACGTAGATAAAAGGTTAGAATTATCCGTTTTGAATGAACTGAAAGGATTATTTTGTAAGAACGCGATGCGGTCGTAATGTATCTTATCGATGTTTAATTAATATCAAAATCCTATTAAGTTCTCGCAAGTTTCATTCTAAATGCAAATACTACCTAATGGCTTTTATCCTAGTTTACCAGGATATGTCTCTATACTAGATTATTTATTAAATGGCTCATGATGTCGTTTTTTTCTAATTTATAAATAAATAAATCACTATACTCTCACTCAATTACTATAGAAACGTCGAAGTTATTGGCTCGTGATATCGTCTTTAGTCTATAACTCCCCCTCTATTGTGACGCACGTGGCAACCCTAATATTTCAGAAAACGTGTTGGAAATTCTATATTTACACATACAAAGATAATAATATACTTATAATTTTAACTCGGACTTGACTACAATACGTATAAAATTTATTGTTTAGAGTTTCCATTTACTGGAATAACTAACCATAACAGAAACGAATAATATCTGAAAGAAAAAGCACATTTACATATCATTTTGTTTTTAAATTTGCTTACTTTTGTTGGCTGCTTCTATATACAATTTATAGTTTGGAGAAAAACACATAATCAGATTGTTTCAGTGATTCGCCTCTGGATTGGTTATCTTGGTAGAAACTGTATTTATCTGCAAACCGAGAGTCTAATAATTTGAAAATAGGTCTACTTCCGAGTATGTGGTGTCTGTCGCTAACAGTACTTCACTTTTCTCGTTAGGAATTTATTTAACAAGTTTAAAAATGAATCTATGGAAAGGAGGATTGATGTCCGTGGGTAATGACATATCCTCGGTTTCCGCGCTAAAGGGGCCCCATCGGCCCGCCCCTTTTCTTGCCATGAAAAACTTCCTTCTATACATTTTCTCTGGCGTTTCCTTTACCTTGATAAACAATCCGAAGCTAAATCTTGATATAGTCACGTAGTATGTTCCATTGCCTCGACATATCGCCAGCATTCCGAAGAAAATGTAAATCCAAGGTATACCAAAACTTTAGGGATCACTTGCGTCTAAAGATTAAGTTAGAAGATATTAATAGTGGCATCTAATTCTTTTTAGGGGTCCTTGCGTCTAAAAGAATGTTGGTTATTAGTTTAAAGCTTATTGCAATTTATCCTCTGTGGAGTATAAAGATAATTTCTTGGTAAAATGTGAATTCCTCCTCGTAGAATGAAGACAAGTATGTTTAACCAATGGAACATTCCACGTGAACAGAATATATTAACCATGTGTCAATACATTCATAGATATCCAAAGCGTAGTGAATAAATCTACCTCACCAACTTCCTATGACCATGTGACTGTATTTATACAATAATTAAACGAGTTATCTGAGCAAAATAATTCGTGTAGATAACGGGAATACTTTATTTCAAATATCTTTGAAGCAAAATTTAACGTCCGAACGAAATTGCAATATTCAGGGGTGTATCCTGAATCGGTTGCGCATAATTAATAACCCGATTCACTTTCTCTCCCTCCCGTTCATATAAGTCAGAATGAATTATTTCGCAATCACAGTGCTCTCACCTAGAAGTTTCTTCCTTCAATCAAGTACAGGCGTAATGTCGACCCATTGAGGAATGACCCATCTGTACTTTTTGAAATTCCCTAGTTAGAACTAGTTCTTTATATATAGGGAATACGCACGTAATTATGGATTTTTGTCCTCATGATTGAACGTCTCCTTGGCAAGAAGCGGGGCAAACCCAAAACAATCAACCCACTTCATTCGCTCCCTCTCTTACGTTCAAATGATTTGAATTACGTCTAATGGGATTAAAATGGATTGGTTCTTGTCTTTCTTCACTCCATGATCCATCAGAAATCACGCCGAACTAATTCCAGGGGTCAACAACACAGACTTCGGACCAAACGTCATAGCTAATGAGTTATTTCGGGCAGTGGTCCCTTATGGGAATAAAGCCTTACTTATAAACCCATTGTTCGACGTATATCATGGTCTTTATACTCCATGCTTGCTTCCACCAAAACTGAACGATGCCATCGCAAGATGAGTCATGCTATATCAATCCTAACTGCATTATTTATAATGAATCTAAAATATATTGGTTCCCGTTTTTTTTTTTATTTAACCTCAACAACTTGAAATAATAGTTTATAATCTAATTTGTCTATACAGAATCTAAAATATGATTTGTAACAACGAAAAGGTTATAAAAGTCCATCGGAATGTATAACATGAAAGGTACTCACTGTATGTGAAAGGTGAAATCCCAAAGCACTGTTTTTTTTTCTTCCTTCCTTCCTTCCCTGGTTCCACAGTGTAGGTGTAGAGCGAAATTCCGAAGCACTGTTTTTTTTCCACTTCCTTCCTTCCCTGGTTTCACTGCTGTCTCGTTCCGAAGGCACGTTATTTTATTTTTGAATTTATTTTCTAATATTATTTAGTCAGTGACTATACTGTATCCACTGAGGTTTTCAAAACCCAAGCGTCATCTACAGCATAACTTCCTACGTGAAAATCAGTCAAACACTCTCTCGTTTTTTCACTCTGTCGGCTTATATATAAACTTTCATTCCCGACTCTACACCTTTACTCTTACAAAGTCCGAAAGAGCCGATTGGTCGGTTCAAAAAATGCTTTCAAATTGGACCTATCACGTGCCTACACATAAATGTTCGTTCCGCCAGGGGCGCAGTTAACTTCTCTTCAATACGCCATCATTAGTATTTATTTATTTTTGAACCAATTTCGTTTCTCCAGTGGCGCAGTCGCAACTCTCTCGCACACAAGCGATAAATTAATCTTAAATAGTTCTTTTGAGATATTCGATATAATTATTATTTTCTTTCTCATTTCTTTGTAATAGGGTCGCAGGTTAAGTTCATCACAAATTGAGGCTCCCTTGTCAGAAACTAGAGTTTTCCTTACTGACGAGGTCTACATGAATAAAAAAGCTCAAAAAAATGTCAATGCAACAAGTTATAAAATTAGAATGTAATGTATACCATAAATTAAATAAAGACAATAATAATACTAAACACATCGCCTTTAAGAAAGTAATTTTTATGGATATTATTGTAAGCGATTAATAGATGTATTGAGCAGATATTATTCAAATGTTTTAATCTATTTCTTTGTAAAACATCTTCATGCATTGTTAGCTTCAATTCCAATAATAAAATAAAATAAAAACACACAATAATAATAAATAAACAATGAACAAGTAAATAAATATATCGTGACAATGTACTTGTATTCGACTGTGTACTTTTAATAAGCGGGATTATAAGGTCGTCGGATGATTAGGCAGATACTGAAAACTCGTCACCCCTCTGAAAATGTGCACTTTATACATTATACGCATTACTAATTATTATGTATTTATACCTCCCTACTGGGTGACCAGATAAATAAGTAATAATTATGTAGTTTTCGGTTAAAAAGCTTAATTTTGACGAACTCAAATTCAAAAGAATTAAAAAATTTACTCTCATACGCAACGTGTATAAAAATTGTGTACGAGGTGACCGGATTGCCATCCTCAAGCGCGACATTTTAGTGGGAGGGATTTTCGGGAATTTTTTTCCTAGTGGAGGGCGCTCTAAGCTCTCCCGGAACGGAATGGAATCGCGGTCTATTTCGAAATACGAATACATTTGTTTGTGATTCTGGGGATTACTGCCGGGCTTTTAGATACAAAACACGGTGTTTTTCTAGTTGATTCAGATAATCCGCTTACATTATGTGTTTAAGATTTGTAAACAAGTGCTGAAGTATAGGCTTAGGGGAGAAATTGGAAGAAAACACGTGGCACTTAGACAATTTGTGATTTTGCGGTGATAATAAAAGTATCTTTAGTGCTAGATTTAATCTCAAAGTCCAAAAAATACATAGTTTCTTTTGAAAAAGTAAACAACATCATATTACTTCTTCAAAGTGAACAAAACGATTTTGTGATGTCATTAATATAGGTGTAATTAATAAATAAGAACATACTTTGTTTTCACTACAAATTTGTTGAATATACCAACATGTTTTGGAGTCAATGAAAACTTAATGAAATTTCGATATTAGAGTTAAGGAACACTTATGGTGTTTGGGTAGTAATAATTATTCCAAATTTTCTAGTCATATTTTGGAAATGGATCATTATTTCTATACTAATAAAGGTTCACAAATTATACGATTGGATAAATTAGAAATTTGTGAAATAAGAAAAACGGTTAAAAGTATTTCAGTAAATTATAAATAACCAGGTCTTTATAATTATCTTTTAAATTTGTTTTCATAAAACTACTTATTATTTATTCGTTTTCCATTTATTTGTTTTTATTTTGTTAACGTCTATACTTCGATATTTGATTTTTAATTTTAAGTATACGTTGTATCCTTAAGAAGGAACCACTGGCTCCAAAACATAATAGTATTTTCAAGAAATTACCGGTGAAAACAAAGCATATTCTTGTTAGTTATATAAGAAAAATATTATTCAAACTCAAAATTATTTTATTTATTAAACACACCTTTTCCCAAAAATGAATCGTCTTCTTTATGAGATTAGTTTTTTCACCAGAATTCAGATTCCTTTGATAAAGGAAATATTTTTTTTACGAAAAAATATAGATGTAAACACAGAAAACATGTCGCATCAATATTTTTAGTATTTTCAAATAAAGTTAAGCGCTTGTTCTTTGAAATAGGATTAACTTTCTGGCCTCCTAGAATGGCTCTCAAATCAGCGACCATCAGATTACTAGGATCATGCAGTAATCCGCAATCATTTTTTATACTACTTTCTTATAAAAATCATAATATTAAATATTTATATTAACAAATTAAATTGTGAATCACATTAAAATAATAGATGGATCCTGATTATACTCATCTATATATTGCTAATTCCTAAACTGAATTTACCCTTCAGACTAATTTTGTAACGCTGTATGTGGTACTTGAAGTACCAGTAATAACGTAAAAAAAATTCATAGAATAAAATCATATATTTATAAATATTTTAATTAATTTTAATTAATTCTATTAATATCGGTTTTAGTGAAATTAAATTGTCTTTCACCATTCGCCATTTTACGATTATTTGGATAATATCGATGATGGGCCTAATTAAATAAAATGGCAACTGTTTGACCAATATTTTCAAATTATTCATTTATTTTGTTTGCCAAGTTGTAACAGTCAGTTTTTCATTTATATTTTGTATTTTAACCGTGGTTTAAACGGTTTCAATTAAGGGAAACCACTCATTACAAATTGAACGTACACTGGTTTTCGAATTCAAACGCTAAAAACTCTAATTATACGGATGGGTAAAATTCAAAAATTGTTGATGCATTTTTTAATTTAGTAACGATAACTCAGTCGAAATTATCCAAAGCTACTAAAAACTTACAAACCATCGTACCATTAGATAAACGATTGTAGATTAAATTATTCAAAGTATTTGATCGGTATACTATATAAAGAAACGTCATATTGTCGCTTTTTTTCAATACATTACATTACGTAAAGTTTTAAACGAGTTTTCATTTACGATTGCATAACATCAGTAAAAGAATTCCTCAGATATCTACTCATTTTATACAGGAGCTAAAAGATGAATAATTAAAATAGACTGAATGTACTGAAAATGTGGAAAAATGAAAAAAATACATAATCAAGTATTAATAAATAAGTAAAAAATGGAAAGCTGATCTCAAAACAGTGAAGAGAAAAAAGGGTCATTTAAGTGGTTAGGGAATATTGAGGGATAAGTTGAAGAAATAAGATAAGAAATACATATTATAGCATAACCCAAGTGTTAGCGATGCTGGAAAGAGGGGGCCGCCGCGGAAGACTTGGCATGACTAGGATACTGAAAGATATATGTAAGGATACTGGATACTATAAGTAGCCTTGATAATCTTTGACCTTTCATACGAAATATTTATGGTTTACGTGAATTTTCACAGTGTGTTTTTTTTACTATTTTCTTTTCACTTTTATTGTTACTAATTTTATTTTGGATTCTAATTAAGCTTTTACTATACCATTTTTTTTATATCAATGTATCTATACTATAGGTATGCTATGTAAATTTCTATGTATGTGGTATATTATTTTCTATTAAATATATTTTATTTATACCATGTGGCACCCGAGAGACTGTGAAGTAGTTTTGTGTGCACTCTGTTGACTCGTATGCGGAGCGGCGATAAAAACGCTTTAGCATTAAAAAATGACAATATGGACGGCAAAAGTGTAGGGCCGATATGAGAGCTTTAATTCGTAAAATGGCTTTAGATATTTGGTGGGTCCCACTTCACTGATACTGACTCTCATTCAAATCTTATATTCCCACCCTCCATTCCTGAGGCGAAGAATCTTAGACAGATAAAATTATTCTTCTTTATTATCAAAACATTAATTCTCTACATTTGGTCAAAAAGGTTTACTCTCCGAACCGAGTTTAGAGAAATCTAAGGTAACAGTAACGCCAATATTAGATTAGTCAGGAACATTCCGTGAGAATTCCATGTAGAGAGCGTGAACTGAATAAATCGGATTACATGCCTCAGTGCATCTGAAGATCTCAGTTGGCTCTCCAGTTTCCGGAACACGGGGTACAATTACAAATGTGTAATTAGTGACAGCCCTTAAGATTGCTTGATGGTTGCGTGCTAGGCTACACACAAGAAATACTCGCTCTTTTAGTGCTGAGCACGCAAGTCTACATATAAGGCAACCTTACCCAATTATGATTTTTACCTAGCCCTTTCATTTTAGTGGCAATTAAATACTCATATTATATGGTTATTCTGTGCAAATTTATTTATTGAAAACTAACCGTAGGGATACTTAAATAATACTTTTTTGTGCGTCCACCCTGTCTAAGGTCAGTGGTATTTAGATTGGTTGACATTAAAAATAACGTGGTTTCCACAAACTCTTTTATTTTTATTTAAACTAATATTTAAAATCAAGTTAAACATCAACATCGATCATCTTATAAGTTTTCATAAATTAATTCAATTGTTGCACAAAAATAAACGGATAAAATCAAAAATAAAATATAGGGGAAGAATCTGGAGTTGAGAAAATGACGGATCTAATCGCTAATAAGAAAGAAAAAATATATCCAAAAGAAAATTTGTAAAGTAAATGCAAATGAATATATACAAACATCTGCACAAACACCAAGCTTACATAGTGCACATAAACTATTTTGATATTGTCCGGTTTCAATGTCACTATATAATCGTCAGGACGGACCTACTCAAATAAATCCGTAAAATAAGTACAAAAATAAATAAACTATCAGACGTGCGTAGATTCAGTCACAGTGAAAGGAGGGAAGGTTGAAATAAAGACATTAAAATAGGGGATGTATTAAATAAAAACATCTTTGTTAAATTATTTCATTATTAATTGTATTTACTTTGGTACTAAGGGATTTAATAATTAATAAAATTTCAAAATCATAAATTTTGTATGAATAAATCTGTATTTATAATAAAATTACGTACAATTTGTTCTGTACTGCTAAAAGCTTAATACGAAACATCAAAGACATTTTTTTATAAAATGACAAAAGAAAACCACATAGCGATAAAAATAATTCATATTGGTTGATCTTTTTAAACTTATATATTTGTTGAACATTCAAAGAAATATTGTTTTTATATTAATATTGTATTTCTATACTTGCATACATATAAAAAATTACCATTACGAATCACTTGGTTGGTTACTGCTGAGATAAAATACAATTGATGGCATCACTAGATTAACCCATTTTCGTTACTTCAATCTTACATATAAGACATCCAGACGAAAACTCTTGAACCGACCGATTTATCACCAACCTTATAGATTCAAATTTAATAAATCTAGAAATAGAATTACTCTTAAATTTCATCGTAGGTCAATATTAAATAATAAATTAATGTATAAGAAACCGAGAAATTAAGTTTGTATTCATTTATACAAAAAAATGTTTATAAATATAAAAGTAAACGATTTTTCGAATGATTTATATTCTGTGTTGATTTTTAACGATTATTTTTTGATTATTTATCAAATGATGAAAACCATTGTGTTAAGGATTTATTGTCCCACTTTTCTGACGTTTACGTTTAATATTGATTTATGTTTTTTATTTTTCTTTCATTCTTTATTTTAGAAGTATTTTTTAATTGCACATTTTTTGCAATTAAAAATATATACACGGAGTTACAGAGCCAGTTCACAATACCTTACAGGTAGATTTTTCCCTGAATTATGAGCCTTAAATGTAATGAAATCAGTTCTCATATTAATGGTAATGGAGTTGAGTGATTTTAAAATAAGATTTGCTTTTCGATATTTCTGATCATCTATCTTATCTAAGCATGCTTTATTTTAAGTGTGCTATATTTAACTACTTACATCATTGAAGTATGAAATATCTAATATTATAAATTCATTCGCTTTTAAACAACACTATCTGTACCTTCTAATATCCAATATAATATATATGGCATTTAAATAAATCAGACCACAAATAACCATCCTGAAATATCACTGTCAAATTTCGATAATCGAAATGGCACTAATGCTCCTCGGGAGATAATGTTATTTTATTAACCAGCAGTTTATCCAAATGGCCGCAATTTGATGTTTAACTTCCGATTAGCCATTAACCCGAACAGTAAATTGGTAATATCCTCAACGCAGGTATTATACTCAACGATGACGCGCTGGGGTGTACACGGATCCTGTTTTATCATTTTGACTATTAAGTGTTTCAAAATTAGCATGGCAATGGGGTATATTTGTACAATAAATAATTATACATCTATATTCAGTTCTTACATTGTCTTATATTCAAAATAATTTACATATTAACAATAATTTGTTAGAAATTCGTATACATTGTTTTTATTTGTGTGTATTTTGGAGGTATAGAACTCTAAAATAAAATAATACACATAAAAATTATGATAATTGCTATAATATTGGCTAAATAGAAAATATACTCTTATGAAATGGATGTTTGAATGCCCTTATTTACGAAATAAATTTGATACGTTATTCTGTCGTAAATCTATTCATGGTGTAATGGCAAACCAAACTGAGCACAAATCCTCTTTCGCCTTTCAGCTGCCGCTGGAAAAAGTTTAATAATAATCGTCTAAGAAATGCCCAATACTTAAAAAGATTGAGCATAAAATTATTTTTATTTTGAAGTATTTTATTTCATTTTAAAATTAAAAAAACAACATTGTAATTAAATTTAGTAATTAGATAATAATATTCAAATCTGTTATATTCCTTATTAAGATTTTGATAAAGGGACATACAGATCTAAAACACACAGAGTTCATTCTGCAACTACTAAGATGGTTATTGTACACTGATTTTCTTTCTACGCTTCAACAGGCCAAGAGGCCCGATTACAGAAGCGAAACTTAATTTAGACGCAACTATTAAATTAAAATTACAAACTTCGATATAATTTGCCGGGCGGGATAAAATAGGTACATCATAATTCTAAACTGCTTCAAACAACCAAGTACATACTGACACGGATCTTCGACCGGAAATCATGTACATAACAAAACGCGTGATGCTATCAAATAATACATATAGAATAACCGTTGAAATCCAGTAAGCCTATGTACAGTAGCGCCACGCATGACAAATCTATTTTTAGACCAGCTAATAAATAAGAAACAACTTTGTGATTTACTCGTCCATCCGAAATTATTAAACTATCGAAACGGACGACTAGTAAATGTATGCAGATAGACAGTAGTACGTCTGCAAACTACCCCCGTGTAGTCCATATACGCAGGTGCCGATTTAAACGGACGAAACTCGCCCCGCGCCGCACCCCCTTCACCCCTATCTTAATCTTCCGCGTTAGTATTTATTCCATACAAAAATCTATATCGAGAGCAGACAAGCGAAGGGAAAAACTACATTTCAAAATGAAGACTACAACACACACACGTTCACCAGTTTGAAGACTACAAAGTGTACACTACAATTGTAGTAAAAATATACGAAGTGAAGTAATTGTAGTACTAATGAAGTGAAGTAATGAAGTAATTGTAGTATTAATGAAGTGAAGTAATGAAATGACGTAATTGTAGTATTAATGAAGTGAAGTAATGACTTAGTGACTAAAAAAAAAAAAGTTCAACGGGAAAAATATTTAAGACGCATGCCGACGGATTTTCTAAAAAGTAATATTTGGTGACTAAAAAAAAAAGGTCGCCAGCCTCATTTATCTACATCAACTTCAAAAATTTCACATAAAAAATGAACTATCTGAAGTATGTGCTCGTACTTTCGATAACCTTAAGGTGTGTGTAATTTGTAGCGTTCACTTTGAAATAAAGTGTACTATTTGAAGTATGTACTTTCAATAACTTTTAAGTGTGTGTAGTTTGTAGTGTGCACTACACTTCAAAACGTGTGAAGTGTGCACTCAATGTAATGTAGTACTACATTGTAGTAGTGAGTACAGAGCGGACCCATCACTAGAGCAGACCCAGTTCATACATAGACGTCTCCGGAGGTTCTAATCCACGGCGGAATCTGCGGAAAATAATCTCCAGACAGAAAACAAAAGCTCTAATATTATATAAAATAGAATCAGTGCAATACAATTGTTGTTTAAATGTTTCAACACGAATCAAATCAGCCGCGTTAACGCAATCCACATTTGCGAGGTACATTTACTTACCGGGAAATATAACCAGTCCGAATTCATTTTAGAAGTACAATTTGGTACCCGGCACCTCAACAAGTAAAATCAAGTACGCAAGGCTTATGATTCATACACTGTTCTGAGTATCACTTTATCCACCACACCTGGCTACAATACAAACAATCATAGGCGTTATTCCTGTCGACGAATCACTGTAGACTGACTGCACATCTCAAGAATTCAGATCGTCTTCACCAGCTACGACATCTTCAGACCGCTGTCGGTCAACTTTCAACGGTCCGAGGGAACCGACATCCAAGCATCATGAGCAAGGAAAACTTCACACTAATATATAAACACTAAAACCAATTCCTCCCTATCCCAATTCAATCTTATAACTGTATAATTATGTAATGTAAAAATCCTATAATATTAATGTGATAAATATTTAACTAGTGTATTCTCCATTTGTATAAGTGTAAGATTTAAGCCATTGCCACTAGTATAATTCCTAAATATATTTACTTGAAAACAACCCTACTGCGTTCATATTAATATACTCATCACCACTACCTGATTTTTTACTGGTTCATGCTATGATAAAAGAACTCTACATACCATCGGTAAAACCGACCCTTGGGAAAGACGTGGCCGAGGCAAGTTAGTTTTAAGTGTGTAAAATCACGTAACAGAGTAAATCATACAAATTAATTGTGGCGGCCCGGAAGGGTATTTTTTTTAACAAACAGACCGTCAAAAGGTCATTAATGACCCTAGAGTCTAGAGACCATAGAGACAGATTGTTGGAAAACATTAACTTAATCATTTTAAAATGGAAAATCTGTCAGAAACTTTTGAATGGTGCGCTCTTTTATCTTGATATTAACTCAGCTTATTGTGTCTGGAATTATTGATCAACGCAATAATCATCAGTTTGCAACGTCATTGCAAACTAATGATTATTGCGTCAATCATCGGGTATAGTGTTTTCACATATCCATTTAACTGTCAAAAGGAAAACCGTATAGTTTGTTCCGTATTTTTCAATTATTTGACGAAGAAACTTAAAATCCAGGCACTTACTATCATCATTATCTTCATCCCTTTATCCTAGGAGATTTGGCGATCTAAATATTTGACATAATATATATTTTTAAATAAACAAACACAAAAAAATATGCAAGGCAGAAGTTCATTTTTAAAAAAATCGGATGATTTGAGTTTTAGAGGATGCGAGTATAATATATATGATATCAGTAAGTTAAGTTTACAAATCTAAACGCATCTAGACGGTCGAATGAGCAATTACCTCGTTCGTTTGAAGCATTTTCTTATATTTGCTTCAGCTTACCGGGTACTTAGTACTGTCCGATTGGTCACCCCGCTTTTGGGCACAGGTCACCATTATAGAAATGGTAATGTCATTATTATTAATAAATATGATCATTTTGTATTAGAAAAATAGAATAAACTAATGAAAATTAAACGCAACAGCTGCAGAATATTCTTCTTCTTCTTCTTTTTCTTTTAGTAGATGTGTTGATCTATTATACAGAAAACTACCCCTCCTGGGATGCCGAGGTCCAGCTATCGCTCCATATTTTCGGTTGTCTTCCCGGTAGGCATCGTTCAGTAGGGATTTCATTCGTAGCTGTATGCACGAGTTTCTCATTGTCCATTATGTCTACGTGATCCCGCCAGAATCTCCTTCTGGATCTACTCCATCGTCTTTGTCCTGTATTTTGCAAGTTTTCCTTTCGGACATGGTCACTTAGAGTTTTTACAGTAATGGATCTCAGCACCTTCATTTCAGTTGTTCTGAGGGGTCCTTTGTGCGGACAGTGTCCGTCCTACAGCATATGTCATAATAGGTCACAGAATATGAGTGAATATAATGCTGGTTGTAGCATTGTAGAATAAAGCGAGCAAGATAGAATAAAGAATGAGCGAGGAGAGGATTGCAAAGAAAAAATATGAGGCGAGTGTTAAAGGCAAAATGAACACAGGACGCGTGATACCTGGCATGATAAACCAAATATTGGAGGACGGCCCTGTTAAAAACTTAAAAAAGAGGAGCATGAGGAGTTAGGTACTATACCAAAGTTTGTCATTCTGTAGTTTCTGACTAAGTTTGGTATTCTATCATTTCTAACTGAGTTTGTCATTTTATGATTTCTGACAGACAAACCTTTTTACTCCTTTTATATTAACTCGTGGCGTCTGCTTGCTTGCTTTGCCGGCTTGCCGTCGAATAAACTTTGGATCGATTTTTACCCTTTTCCCGTGATCCAATCGAGTTGAAACTTTGTAAGCAGACTCGTGGCGACGATCAAAAAGATGTATCAAATTTTCGTTAAAAAATTATAATAATTAAAGCAAAATTTTGGATTTTTCAAATTTTTAATAGTTTTTTCAAATTGGAATCATTACAAAAGTTTGATTACTAGCAACGGCGGCCCGATAACGTCGCGGAATATTTTCTAAATTTGAATTACTTCGTCGGTATACATAATAGGTACTTCACTACGAATGTCGAAAATCTAAATTGACTGACAAATGTTTTTAGATTTAATCTTCAAAGCATGAAGTGTCTTATCAAAGCTCAAAACATCTGACATTTTAGAAATATATTAAATTACTGTAAGTTTGGTGTTATGTTATATGTTTTGATTCGTCTATAATTGTTGTTATATTTTACAAAGTAAGGGAGTATAATAAAACTTGGTTTTTATGGGTTAGTTTTTTTACAGCTGCACCAAGATTTTGTGTTTCTTAAATGAAAAAAATTTCATGCGAATTCTGAATTTTAAGATACAAATACTTGACAGCACTATGTCGATTCGCTGAACAGAAAACATACAGCATTCGATATCCTTCATTTGTCTGTCGAAACCAATTTAACTGTCCATTCCTCTTGTCGCACATTTTCATATCCCCTCACGAGTTTCACGATCGCACTCTCTCTCGAATATTGTAACAAGTAAAACAAATTCTAAATTACGATAGTGAGAATGTGCCGAGCTTAAAATATATTGTTCACTTCAATTGATATATATTTTAACAAATATTAAAAATATTTTTAAAAATGTAAACAAAATTCAACAATGCAGTTTAAATATGATTTTCCCCCTACTTATATATTTATTATTAGCAATTTCATCATATATTTTTTACCTTTGACTTTAATCATGTATTTATCCGTGTGATTAGTTAAGGATAAAATTATTTTTGTAAACTTACATTATTGTTACTTTTTCGCGGTGATATGTTTATAAAATAATCAAAAATTATATTTGGAACCGATTATCAAAATAATTGTATAAAATTTTTACAACACATGACTTAGATTTGTAAAAATATTTTTCTGATAACTATTATGACTTGGCCTATCACCCGATTTCGACTTTACTTTATTTCGAAATACTGACACTCTGTATACTATTTCATGGACACCTTCTATACTCGTTTGATAACTTTTCTTTACCATTCTTTCCTCGCTCGTGTAAGTGGTACCACGCGGCCAAAACATATCATTGATTCTTTATTTATGCAATCTTTTGCGCTACATTCAGTATTACATTCCCTTCTAATTCATTCATTCTCCACTCAATTGTACAAAGATTTTACACATACACAGCCTTAGGAACGTTTATTTTTCACTTTTACTTTTCTAATTCATTTCTACCGCATTTCTACTTTATTCAATGTATCAAACATAATAATTTCGTTGTCCGTCCGTCCGTCTGTCTCCATAACTTCGTGTATTATCCGTAATTTCTTTCAACTATACGGCTAAATAAAAAAATTAACGGCCGGAGATGGGACTTGTACCCCGGGCCAGCAAACCCGAACCGGCCGCTCTACGCTGTTGCTACGGTCGTCTCTCCGTGGACCGCTATAAAAAGATTATAAATATAGACTAGGGTTCAAGATTATATTCTATACATTAATACATACTTGGGTTAAAGACATTATAAATAAATACTATCTTTACCCCTAGCATGTACAATGTTACGTCATCTTTGACGGGTTACAGCTAGATTTAAATATACGCAATAAAATTTTATTTCTTCCCTTTTAGTGAATTGTCCACATAAAACACACGCGATGATTTCATACAACCATGAGAATCTGACTAATCGTACTCGCTTGATTTTTTCAATATATCATTTTAATTTTCAAACCAAATTTATAATAAAGTTGTTTGAAACATTGGATGCATGTGCACTCACAATAAATTTCAACTTTGTTGACAGTAAACAGGTCACAGACACTTGCTACATAGAAGCATTTAAAAAAAATGCAATATGCCGTATATTTTGACATTTCTATGATTTTTAGATCAATAAATGAATTAAAAATTGTGAATTTTATTAAATGTATTACAGGGGAAGGAGCAACATGAGAATGTCAAGCAGGAGAAAACAATTGATCAAAAAGTCGGATTGCATGTTAAATCTCATTGTGAATTGATGAAAAAAGCGTCTCTCGAATATTGGTTTATTTATTTATTTATTTAACGCCCTAATGGGCTTTTACAAATATAGAGAATATAAATTTTAAAAAATAACATAAGACAGATAGATAGATTGATTTACAGTTATAGGTACAACAAGTACATATAAAAGAATTGTTTAAATTTATATTGCTGTTAAAGATTCAAGTGCATAACTATAATATAAACATATTCTTGACAGCACTTGAAAAATCACTCGCACACTCGCTTATCCATCTGTTCCTACGAGAATTCACTTTGTAAATCTTTTTCTTTTGTCTCTCACAGATTTCGCGTTATTTCAAAGCAAAAAATGTCCACTT
Organism: Agrypnia vestita; assembly: GCA_016648135.1. Taxonomy (NCBI): domain Eukaryota; kingdom Metazoa; phylum Arthropoda; class Insecta; order Trichoptera; family Phryganeidae; genus Agrypnia; species Agrypnia vestita. The sequence goes on along the minus strand of JADDOH010001658.1, from coordinate 73,438 downwards.
TGGCCGTGCGTGGCGCCTATGTACCCGCGAACGCCCAACACCTGCATTCCGGCGATTTCTAAAATACATGAAGCGCCTCCAGTTTCTTCATTATGTTCAATACCCTTCTAATCTCTCTCTTTCAGTCCCCTTAGTTGCCTCGGTCTGTTTTGCTCCTCTCGCGTAAATTATATATTGTGTTTTATTTTTTCTTTCTTTATGTATTTTTCTAAACTGTGTTTAATAAACAAATGAATAGCCGGGACAATGGGAGCAAATTTTGGATGGTAGCCGTTCAAAGCACTTGTTCCTTACAACAACGGGTCGCACGTTGCTTTTAGCATTAAAAAAATGCCAACAAGGCGGCTAATGAGAAGGACCGATATAGAAGCTTTTGCTTATAAAGCGGTCCTGGGTAAGCGGTGGGTCTGCCCTCAATACTCTTCTAATCTTTTTTTATATTTATTTATACTTTTGTATACATATTTTTATCATCCAAACAGCTTAGTGGAGTGATTATCTGGTATATAATGTTATGGTGAAGAAATAAGCTCCATTTTAACGAGACGAGTAAGAGAAAGATTGGGTTGAAACTTGGTTTGGGAAAAATAAAATTGCTTAGGTCAGCTTTAAAGGATAGTTGTAGTCTGTAATTAGATTGAATTTATTACAAATATTGTAGAAAATTGTATATATGAATTACAAAATTCAAACTGGTCCAGTTTTCAAGGATGAGTTTCATTTCTTCGCCTTCTGTGGCAATTATCGATCTGCCCTTAAACAAAACTAAGTTTGCAGGAATCACATTTATATGCGCGCGAGCTCCCGGGGGCAGCCCTTAATTTACATCGGTTATTTGGCCGACTCGACCACAATTATTCCGGGTTCGGCCCCGGGGCCTGGAGGGGTGGAAACAAAAGGGATTACTGAAAACTCCAAAATTCAAACAGACCTGTATAACAAATTATTCGGGAATGAAAATCGCTGCTTTGAATTTTTTTACCAAAAGTGTGATTTAAACGTGAGCGTAATTGTTGTTCAGAGCAATCAAAAATTTCTAAATTATGTCTTCTGTTTGATGAAAAATTGTTTCGCAGCCTTTTTCAATCACTCATTCATCGGTTCATTTCTTATTGTGCATTTTCATCCAACGTAAAAGTAGATACAGACAAACTTGGTGATAATCAGATTCTTGCTGTAATGATCAAAACTCTAAAATGAATTTGATATGCACGTTTCCTCATGCAATCGCTCTCGGTAATTGGTTTTTGGATATATTGAACGAATTTTGAAACTTATGCAAACATAATTGCTTGGTTTATTGAAATATCAGCCTCACAGGGTAAAGCCCGTGCTGATTTATACACCTAGTAAAAATTGTAAAAGAAATATTTGTTTTCAAATAAATCATTCACAATACACTTATTGAATATTTTAAAGAAATAGATGGCAGATTTTTTTAAAAATATTTTTATAAATTTAATGACATAAATATTCCTTGTGAATTTATCATGTTAATAATAGCATGTTGTGTTTACAATGCAAATGAATAATGTTTTCAAAAATATATATAATAAGTTGGTATTGTACAATAAATAGAGAAAATATAACATTCAGTTTGGACTAAGGACCATTAACATGTCGCATGATCGTCTTGCCTTTGGGACCCATGCACTCGATACTTACGCAGTGCTATTATATATCATATAACTTTCTTACTTACAAAACAAATTTCACTTTAATTTATTGATTTATGACATAATTTATTTTTTATTTATTTATTTTCCAACAGGCCAGTAGGCCCAATTACAGAAACGAAATACATCACAAAATACCCAGGCTTGAGTAAATCACATAGATTAAATTGTGACCTCATGGGGAATCGAACCCGGAACCCTCGGTGTGGGAAGCCAGTATCATACTCACTGCGCTGCGAGAACCGCATCAACATAATTTATAATTTCTTTACAGTAAAGAGTGTTTATGCAATCATGTTGGCTTCCGAATTTTTAACAAATTTTTTTAATGACACCTCCACAATTTGTATTTTAAAAATTAATAAATTAATAAAACTATTGCGGCTATTAATAAATATGAAATAAAACACTGTCCGCTTTATGTACACGGAACTCTTATATTGAAAGGGTCCTGTCGCCCTCCCACATTACTAATGTTTGTCCTTGAAACGTTCCGAGGATCAGCCACTCTCCATCACTCACCCTGCAGGGGTTGGTCTGTAATCATTTCTCACAGGACCACCCGAACCCTGAGTACGTGGGGGTAGGCGTACTACAAGGCTGGCAACCATAAATGAAAATGTAAATAATTCATATTTTTTTTTATTAAACATAATTCTAATTTATAGAATAAAACTTTCTATAAATTATAATTATAATGTCACCACAAAATAATTTTGCTGTGTTTGAAGAAGTGAAAAAAATTCTACCGTTTTTGAACATCTTAGTAAAACAACATTAATGGAATTTTATATGGCGAATTTCTTATTTATTTAGTTCTCCAGATTAGGAAATTTATTTTAATGAGCATTACACATATCTATGTAAAACACAAAAGCAGATATTTTTTCAACTGGGCTAATTACAAGACATGTTTTATGAATCCGTATTGTTGTAAGTAATTCATTTATCAATAATTAGTGTATTTAGGTTTGAAAAATCATTTTATATTTTCTATGAAGTTATGGTTTCACATAATTTTCATTTTATTTAAGGTAGAAATTTGGTTATTTTTTTATAGTGTGTGAGCAATTTTAGTAATGCGATGTTTTTGTAGAGACTTTCTAAATTTCTAAATAAAAAATCGAAATCTCAAATATTACATCTGTCGAATAAGATCTAGATTTGTTAAATAATATTATTAATATAATCAATTTTTGGTAATATTATGGCCCGGAAATGTTTAATACTGTCCTGAATGAAATGGTTCTTAAATAATAAGAACTGCATATATTCGAGCGAAAAGTCTGTTGAACGCTTTGGAATGTTTTAGAATCATTAGAAACAACTCGTGTAGGCCAGAGAGATCTGTAACTCAGGCGATTATAAATTGCGTGAAGGCGCGCACGGCGGAACAGTTTTTTTTTGACGTTTAGTGAAAGCCAGAGAACGGGCGGCTATGGAGTGCGCATTATACTGCGGCCCTCGTAGCCCAGTAGGCATGACACTGACTTCTAATACCGAGGGTCCCGGGTTTGATTCCCGGTGAGGTCACAATTAATCTATGCGATTTAATCAAGCCTGTGGAAGCCATATCATTGTGGAATGATGCAAGTGATCACAAGGGAAAGCATTTAAAAAGTATACAGACAGATATTCCTAACACACCCTGGTTTAGTAATAAAAAGATTTCCAAAAGAACCTTCTCCATAACCACTAGAATGAGAATTTGCCATTGTCTAGTAGCTGCTCATTTGATCAGACTGAACATAGTGGACAATCCGATGTGTGAGTGAGGTTCGAAGGAGGAGACTCTTGGTCACATATTTTGCTTGCCCAATACCCTTTCCAGTGAGCTGATCGAGGCTAAATTTCAACACCCAACCAATATTGTCATCTTTTTTCTATGAAATCAATAATCTGATAACTATTATATTGAAAATGTTGTTAGAAAATGACATAAATATATGATTAATCATACTCTTTCTTGGCAACATCTCACTTGTAAGATGGAACAAATTGCTCTTAAAGGGCGGATTGTCTAATTTTAAGAAGAAGAAGAAGAAATTTCTCCCACCGCCACGATTCTATAAAGATATAAATAAGTTCAATACAAAAAAATAAGATTTTTTAAAAAACATGTAGGAACAAAACATAATAACAGAAAAGTGAAAAAAATAATCTGTCCAATAAAACAAACAATCTCGAGATTGCTGTAACATCCAAAGCCTCGGCTATCCAGGAGCATAAATCAAATGTTTTTATCCGTTACACCTGTTTATTCCCCCGGAATCCTCCTGTCTCCCCGCGTCCCTCGTCTCCCTGGCCGTCAAGAAGGGCTGACCCGATCAGCCACCGACAATAAAAATAGTTCCCAGTAAAACTGAAAAACATTCGAGCCCTCTATTATAGTCTCTTCCCTCCGCACTCTGTCTTCTCCCGTTCTCCTTGAAACATTGTGGACAATTCTCGGTGGACAATTGGTTAAACGATTTTCTTTCACAAATATCTTTTTTATTATTCTTTGGAAACTTTTTTGCCATTTCCGACTTTAGTGGTCTTAAAATAAATATCACAGTTTATTGTTTCTTTATGTTGATGAGTTTTTTCAGCCTACTCGGAATAAATATCATATGTAAATTCCACCCTTCTGTGCAGTTAACCCCGTAGTACAGTTATAGGAACATTTTTTCATTATAATTTGTATAATGCATAAAACATGAAAGAGGGTGCATTGATTACGTTCTAAAATGTTATGATTACTCTCACAATTGTGAAATCGCTAGAATATAATAATATTAACATTTTGTTTGTCATGTACATATTATCGTGAAATAAATTGAATTGAATTGAATTGAATATATTTTCGACAATGTAATCGAGTCCATAATGTCAAATCCTCACTAGAAAAAGTTTATTTAACATTTATTGATGTCTTTATTACAATTAATTACTTCCTGTTTTTGTTTTCTACCTATACATATTATTTTTTTAACCATTACTATAATCATGATAATATATACCATTCACACGTCAATGTGCGTCGCCGATGCTTATCCAATGTTTTTCGTTACGCCCTGTTCCTAAAATTTCCCGAAGGTATCCAAACACTTTGTTTTGAATTGATAAGCAGATTAATCGCAAAGGTGTTTGGGTGCCAATTTTAAATTAAATTCTGCATTTTAGCACAATTGGGCAGCTTTTCCTTAATTTTAACTGTTGCAACTGGGCCAGTTGGAACTAATATATTTTTTTCTGGAGAATATCAAACAAAAATTTCGACAAAAAATAAGACAGATATCAACATGGATAAACATTAAGGGCCCACCGTATTTTGGATAGTTGTATAATATAGTGTTTTCAGGCTATTTGTTAATTTCACCCAATAAGTGAGTCCGTTGCTATTGAAACTTTACTAATACAGTATCATGTAGTATAAAGTTTAGTTACGTGCAAGTTAAAATGATTATATCGCACTACAGAGTAACTATTACGACAATTAAATATATTATTAATATTCATAGTTATTTTCAAATCGAAAAAGGTACCCAATTATACTGCAAAAATTAAATACGAGGACAACATTTTTGATCGTTTTATATACAACCTTGCTGTTAACAATCATCTTAATCAGTAGATGAAGACTTTATGTTGATCGGTCTCCCATCGGTTCGAATGCAAATGCATACGAACGCGCCCATCGAGCACGCTCGTGCTAACGCAAGGCGCTCTATTTCCTCCTCGGCTTTAACCACTATTTGCCATGGCTCTATTGTCTAAAACGGCCACTATTGTCATGTGAGTACAAACTCACCTTTTATTAATAATTAAATATAAAGTATCCATGTTCCTTGAATTTATAAGTAACATATAAAATTCCTAATTTTCACACTGAAAGGATTCAGTATGTTTAAATTGAGACCCCTTCGCACATTGATATGCCCTATACATCTATCTTTGAGAGCGCATTAATTTAAATTCTCTAAAGTGTTGATCTCCAACATTTTAAATTCCTACAATGTATTCACTGGACCAAACAAGTTATTTTTGACTTTATTTTAAATTACGTATTCCATACATATTCAACACATAACTTAGTAATAACATACAATGATTTTTTTGTTATATATGATACCCACTAAGTTAACCTAGATCAGTTTTTTGTGTAGTGATTATGACCCTCGCCTAGTGATCCAGCAATCGGTGGTTCAAGACCCATTCCAGGGCACCAGCAAGTTAGTAATATTTTCACAGAAAAAGCGTTTAGCTTAGTTTATAATTAATTTTGATTAAGTTCGTCCATCGCATCTCTATTTAATTTTTTTTTTAAATCATTGAGTATCTTTCATCCTGCGTAAGATTCTGAAGTTACTCGTTAAACCATTTAAAAGGGAGTGTTTACCGAGTCCTTAATTAACTCACAGGTAGGGTTTTGTCCCTCTATGCTTCCAGCACGCAGCTGAAGCAGTAATTTCCAGGTTAGCCCACAGGAACATGTGTGTGTTGTACCAGAACCTAATAATTCACAATATTTACGCAGGTGAAGGCGGCCTCGGTGGATGAATCAAGTATGAATGTTAATGAGAGGCCGTTGATGCCTTCCATGAATGAGCTTTCGGAAGTCATGTGGATAAATAAACAGATACATAGACCTAGTTTCAGAAGCTGCATGAAGTGGTCTTTAATTAATTATTACCGTACACCACCACGTATTTCTTATCGTATATTATGTATGTCTTTAATGTTATTCAGTACACTTCCATCTACGGAACTGAAATCGACTGCCCCAACGAACGAAGCAGTAACTCAATATTTTAGGTATTTGAGTTAGTACCATTTTTAGGTTTATGCCATGATTGCCTATCTACAGCAAAGACAGCAGTATCTCAAATTCAATATTTAATAAATAAAAATAAGAATTTAACAAAACTAGTAAATCAGTTAACCATTTTTCTTCCATGTGATAACGAAGTAGGTAAGAATGTAAATTATAATAAAATATCTCAATTACTAGTGAAATCGTCTTAAATATTACCTACACACACAAAAAAAAATTTGAGAAAATTAAAAAAAGAATTAGAAATTCGGTTCGAAACTTAAAAGTGTCCCCCTGAAAAATCGATTTATTTGAGTTACTGCCTCGTTCGTTGGGGCGGTCAAAATGTGGTCTCTGAAAGAACAGGAACGCCAGAATATTGTAGTGTATACACTATAGGTGTGAATTGGCAGACCTTTGTATATGTGTGGTATACGGTGACAGATGCCCTGGCCGAGAGGAGCGCGCGTGCGGGATCCTCATTTCTTTCCAATTGTTTAAATTTCGAGTTTATTTTTATAGTGCCTACGTCAGAGTTCATTATCTAGAATGGGGCCAAAAATACGTCACAAAAGTTTCTTTTCAAAGACGTTCAATGCTTACTTAGTGCACCTCTTATTCAGTACCTACCCGTGTCTCAACTGTCTACGTGAAACCTAGTATGATGAGCATTTTGTATACTAATATTTTAGTGTACAGCCTGAATTTCATCTGTTTTTGGAGACGCATAAAACAGAAATTCGTGCTCACTATGCGCTTCTGGCTACCTTATCTTATTTAAATATGATTATAATTACACTTAACTTTTAAATAGGTGAAACCTATTCTGAGGCAGTTATAATTAACAATTTATTAGTTTTCTTTTTCTGGGTCGAATCAAATTATACAATATAAAAAGAGTTTTAATACAAAAGAGAAAAAATATAGAATATTGTATCAAGGGTGTATGTTATCAAAGATCGAAGATACGTGAAACTAGGTACCATTTCAAAGTTTTGGCTTTCGCATGAGGGCAGGGGAATTCGTTGGGTGCATCTAGAGGCAACGATTTTAATATTCAGCTGATTTACTGTTAGACCTTACGTTACGCCTTAGGAGTTTTTGTAATTATGTCAACAGCTGCACAGAATTATTGAATATCGTGTTCCTTATCTCAATGACCAAGTCCCGAATAACTTTTTCTAGACCTTTCTTGTCTAATCCCGTGGAGCATTTCAAAGTGCTCGGATAGATCACAGCCTACCCTGTCTCTAAACATTAATGTGTACATTGTTAATTTCACCAGTTACCAGTCATCTACGTGACCAATATTAAAAATTAATTTTTGTGAATTATTATTTATTGTTTTATAAATTTGATTTGGATTTCACAATTCTTACTTCTTATTAGCAAGTTAATATACAATTTTTTGACAATATATTACATGTGAGATTAACAAACACAAAAAAAATTGTATTCAAATAACATATGTTAGTATTTATGAGAATTAAAGTAAGAATTATTATTTTTTGTCTAGGCAGCAGTGGGTGTCACCTCTGGTAGTAATTCAGAATTTTGCCAGCTAAGCCTTCAGAGGTGACTCATATTTGGTAAATAAAATAACAACACTGTATTTTTTATTAAAATTATAATATTAAATGTATATTCATTGCAAATAGCTCGTCGTTATTCATTTTGATCAAATTTATTATTTAGTTTGTTTATATATCTGATTGAGTTTGCCCACTTGTTTACTACCCTGATAAAAAAAAATCTCTCTGAAATCAATTATATAAATATTTTCACGTATTTGAGGTGATTGGGGCTTAAAATATTACGAAAAATGGAAGAGCGTGCATGAGAAGACATACGAATTTGGTTTAAGCAGAATTGGTGTGCCACAATAAAAAAGTATGGCGCTCTAACCTCTATGCTTAACCCCGCTGGGAAACTGCGTGATAGAAAGTAAGTTATTTATCAAAGCAATTATATTTCTAAGCTTTCTAGATTGAACCTGAAATATCACATGCACAATTATTCGTTTGTATTTCTAAGCTTTCTAGACAGGATCTGAAATGCGCAGTTATTCACTTACGTGAATTGCCTTTCGAGAATTTGCTTAATTCATTATTCGCTTCTGTCGCTCACAGATTTCGCGCACTCTCAAAACAAAAACTTCCTTTATGGCCGTGCGCGGCGCCTTAAATACCCGCGATTTCCCAACAGCTGCAATTTGGCCATTGGAACCGCTTCAGTCCCTTCTAGACCAATAGGGAACTTTCCGGAACATTCAATTGAATGTTTTCATCCCGTTACAATATTTAAGCTCATGTGATTTCAAAAACACATTCAATTAAATTTATTAAATAAATTTTTCATTTACGAATGACTAATAACATGTCAACGGCCCCTATGTATACTTACTCTTCTTCTTCTTCATCAGCCTTCGTCTTTCCACTGCTGGATATAGGCCTCTTCCTTATTTTTCCATTCTTCCCTGTTGTTGACTAATTGTAGCCATTTATTTCCCCCCACAGCGACAATATCATCGGCCCATCTCTTTTGAGGTCTTCCGATGCCTCTTTTATTTTCCCAAGGTCTCCATTTCAGAACTCTGGGAGGTCATCTTGTAGTATCCTGTATACTTTAGAAGTTGCAAAAATTGGATTTTCTTTTTACTAGGTTAAAAATTAAATTGACAAACTTTCAAACTTGCAGAAATCTAATACTTAATAGGTACTCAACTATTCACTTTTTACTCCCTTTCTTTTAACTCGTAGCGTCTGATTATCTGCTTGTTTGACGAAAAAACTTTGGATCAATTTTTAACCCTTTTCCCGTGATCCAATCGAGCTGAAACTTTGCAGGAAGACTTTAGACAATAAAAATAATCTAACAAATTTTCGTTTAAATTTTTTTATTATACTATAATTTTGGATTTTAAACCATACAAATGAGAAAGGACCCCGACGCGTAGAGAAGGTGCAAAACCTGTTTTAACTAGTCTGACTCGAGCCATGGGTCCGATCAGAAAGGGAATATAATAAAAACTTTTTTTTTATGGGTTAGTTTTTTATTATAAATATTTTGTCTTAATATATTGGAATGTTAAAAAAATGTTGAAAAATAGCCGTAATTCATAGTAATGAACATACCCAGCAGCTTTTGTGCGTTCTGAAAACCCCTTCGTGATTATTTCTTGTATCTTCTCGGCAAATTTTTCATCAACGAAATAGGGTCACTTCATCACAACAATCTCCGCATTCGAGTTTTTGTTAGTACGTAATAAAAAGGACCCATTAGCCTTTATAATTCGTCGCCCACAGCTCTAAACTTGGGTCGTAATAAACACAATCAACCTTTTTGCATAATGTCCTACAAACATTGACAAGGGTGCGAAATGGAGTACGCCAAAACAATTACAAAAGTTCATTATAAATATTATACGTACATAAATAATTTTAGACAATACACTTCTGTAGTTTATGAATACGTTTTTTAAATTCATCTTTTATACATTTATACCGGTATGATTTATTTTCTCTGTGGCAGATAATTCTTTTAATAAACAACAAATATATTTTCATTGGAAAGAATGTCACATCATTAATTAAATGAGATTTACTTGCGCTCTTATTTTTTTATTTATTAAATAAATTTATACAGTTAATTACATTTTATTGTATTCTAGTCTATTAAAACTATAATTTGATTATATTTGTTGTGCTTATTAAACTAAAACAATTGTATTTTAAACTGTTGAATCTTTATTGTTTAAAAATTTGAAATTTATTTCTGTATTAAACTTTTTTTTAAATGGTATTCCAAATCAATCATGGACCCGTTAGCAAAGACCCAATATATCATTCGAATCATCAACAAAAGATCGAGAATGTTTCCTTCAGATGACTTGTTTAAAAAAATTAAATAAATATAAAATCTAAGGCATTATATATTAAAACCATTATTTTAATAATTATTAATTAAATTAATTTAATTTATTTAATATTAATCATTTATTTAAATTATTATTTATTAATCGTAAAATTAATTAATAATAATTATAAAATAATAACATTAATTGAATTATTAAGAATGAATTTAAATTATTTATTATTGATAATTTAATTAATTATTAATTATAATAATTTAATTATTAATAACTAATTTAAACAAAAACCATAAAATATTTAACTTTTCAAAGCAAGAAAACACTTTGTGGCTTGACATTATAAGAAATTTAAGAATTTACCAATATAGAAAGCTGGGCAATCATTACAGTTAAGTTTATAAACATCGAGAAACGTAAATATTAGAATAAAAGAACACATTAAATGCTTAACAAATGTAGGTTTTTCTGAATTTGCCGAACATCTAATTAATTTTAATCACACATTTAATAATAATACAGGGCCAAAAATTTTACACAAAAACGGATTAGGTTTGCGACTTAACAATCTAGAAGCATTAGAAATTAATAAAGCTATCAACAATTAAAGTCAAATAATAAATAAACAAATAAATTTATCTAATAGTCCGATTTTAAAGTTGTTCCCTCTATCTTCAGTTAACTCCTCCCAGTCCCTCCCCCCCACCTAGTTGACACTCTGTCCCTCTCTCTTTTTCTTTCCTCCTTTATAAATTTCTGTACCTAGATTAGTCTATATTGTAATTGTCCTGAAGAAGGTTGAGTCCAACCGAAACTAGTTGACAAATATATAGCAATTAAGTGGTTTAAAACATAGTGTGTAATTTTTCTTAAATTTCTCATAAAATATTTAATAAAAATAAAATCTGAGGCAATTATATATTAAAACCATACTTACGAAATTAACAAGTACAAAAACTGCACAAAACAGAACTCAACAAACAAGGCAAGCAAGAAAAATTAATTTGGTTGTGCATAACATGAAAACCTTTTTTGGGCAAAGACACATTAATTTTATTGCCCCTCGTCTCATTAATAAGTTATCTGACTAAATTAAAGCAACTGTAAAACTAAGCCATTTTAAAAATAAAATTATAAAATGGCTAAAAAATAAAGAAGAAAGTATACTGAGAAGGTGATCCACCTATGAACCAATGTTTTATATTTTTAACTCTTTTGTGTTTTATATTTTTCATTTTATTTTATTTCATATTTTTTACTATTTGTAATATCTCTTTTTCCCAACTGCGTGACGCAAATAAGGTTAATGTGTTTATCAACCTATATATGTAATGTATGTAGGTATGATTGTTCCTTTGTGGCGCTCTAGAAACCAAACGCATAGGCCGATTTTGATGATTCTTATGTCAATCGATTTGTCTTTACCTTGAAAGTGTCACTAAAGAATTCAATATGGTGACAAACAAACGCCCTATAGTATTATGTGGGATATCATTGAAAAGGATTCTTTTACCGTTTTTCATTTCGAATAACCATTTAGGATCTTGAACGATTTATTGGTTAGCAATCACTTTCAATTAAATTGTTAATACTTATAATAAACCTTTGATAAAGTTCTTATATAATCACATAATAGGTTTTACTGACGTGAAAAAAAATTATCATGAAACAATTCAATACAATTTTTAAAATCGAATGACAAACCCAGAATTCTACTGTTTTGAAAGATAATTTTAATGACCGTTAACGTTAATGGCGTTACTTAATAAAAAAATTAAATTAACTAATTAGGAATAAATAGAATAATAAAAAATTACCTGATAAAAATTTTCTTACCCAAGGAGTACGTGTACAAATATGTACATAACAAAAAAGGAGAGTTTTTTGTTATAGTTATAAAATAAAAAAAATTGATATTTTATTTTTATATTAGGTGATTTCACATGATATGACTCTCAGTTAAGTAATGAGTTGTTACTGGTAAAAAAAGCCAAAATTATGCAAAAATGTTTTGGAAAATTTAATCAAAAATAGCTGTAGCTATTTGGGAGAAATCTAAAGCACCCATTTAACATAATTTATTTTCAAACATAGTTGTACCTGATACTGCAATAAAATATAAAAAAAATTTAAAACATCTGCATTTTTTGAAAGTTTAAATAATAATTTATTTTGAATATGAATATTGAATATTTATATATAATACACAAGCTTAAATAAATATATAAACGATAATTTTCTAAATCATAAAATCTCATAAAGCGGCATAACCTTACATAGTGGAATGATAATGTACTTTAAACATTGACAAATCATTAGGAGTAATTTGCCACCAAAAAAATACGCGCTAGAAAAGAGAGGCCATGAACTATTTACTTTATCTTAATCCACTAGATTATACGGTTTGTCGAATTTGGTTGGATAGATTACATAAAGTTGACCCAGTTGCCCTCAGAGCTGCTCAAATACTTATAAAAAAGATTTATCACACTATCTTGCACATAATATTATTTTACAAAGAAATTTAAATGAAAGCCTATAAATTTATAGGATACATAAAATCTAGAATTCGTTACATTTTAAATTAGTAATCCTCTGACAGCATTTTTTTTGGATATTGCTGCCTTTGCTTTTATACCCCGCATATCATAAATTGTCTCTGATCTTAATAATAATAATAATTGGATAATTTGTATAGCGCCGTTTTCGCGAAATACTCACCTCAAGGGCTTTTCTCTTCTACTCTTCTAAGGTGTTAACCTTTTCGTCACTAAGTATCCGAAACTTCCATGTGGTCCGAAGCGGGGTACCGAAATACCCCAGATTATATTCATACAAACGATAGTAAAAAGTTCTTGACGAGCGACGCGGTCCCAGCCGCTTCGTCAGACGTCTCTTGTCCAAAATAATGGTAGCAGCTTACGAAAGAAGCAACAACCGCAGCGCAGTAAAGCTGTCTCCCTCGTTCAATTCTGTGGTACAAGGCTACCGAGTGCATTAGTTACAGTGAAACAAAGCACAAGACTAAAAGATAAGACATAGGGGTATGGTATGAATACGTGCGAGTGTAAGTATAGTACACATGTACCGCGCGAAAATCACTGAACTAAAAACTTTTTTTTTAAAATATGATATACTTATACCCTTAGAAATTCAGAAATCTAAAAAACGGCAAAATGTTTGTCATTATTTCCGTGAAGATTACAAAAAATAAAAATCTAAGCTTTCGCATTTCTCCTATTTCAAGTTGCCTGGAGTAGGAGCCGTACATAGTCCAGCATTCGGAGCCATACATTATCGCGGGTCTGTTCACTATACAATTATTTATGTATTTTTATTAATCAGCTGCTATTTTTATAAATTCTCTGCTAGTTCGCCTAATAGTAAGACATTTGTCTTATGATCCAATGGTTGGAGCCATGCCACGTCTCAGAAGAATTCAAATTATTATTAATTTCACAATCTAGCGCTTAGTTTATGTTTCGTAATCGCCGCGCGTGGGCCGCACCATGATTCTGATTGGTCGGGCTGGCAACCGATGTGTTCTGCGCCAACAGCCAGCCAAGCGCGGATCCAGGGGGGGGGTCATGGGGGTCATGACCCCCCCCTGGGCTGGGTCCAGGACCTAGGTGGACCACTAATTAAAATACTCATACTCACATTCAGTCACTTACTAACTTTTTTATTTTTCAAGTACTACTGTATCTTTAAACAGAATACTGCAATCGAACTCGATTGATTTAAAGAAAGCTGTGGACGCTATTAATGATACTATAAGTGTTCTACAAAATAAATGAGAAAATGCGGACGTAATTTACCGACAGTTTTTTGAAGAGGCTAAAGAAGTAGCTGAGCAGCTAGATGTAGAAATTAAATGTCCCAGAATAGTGTCAAGACAAATACATAGGACCAATAACCAACCTGCTCAATCTGCTGAAGAGTATTTCCGCAGAGCCATATACACTAGGCTGTCCCGATAAAAAAAAAATTGACTTATCTTAACACAAGACCTCTCAAAACTTGCGTAATTGAGCGTAAATTACCAAAATAATTTTAAAAATAAAATAAAACTATATCTTTAGGGTTTTACCGATCTACAAAATTTTGAAAAATTGTCATTTTTATGGTGATATTTCGCTATCCTCAATTTTGGCTCCTGAACTAAATACAAAAAAAATATTTACTTTTTATTCTATTTAGGTGTAAATCATACATGACGTTTCGATTTGCATGCAACAACACGTTACCAGCAACTTCGAATTTGTTAGGTTTCAACCTGCAAATACCCTCAAGTTTGAACTTGTTTTGAGGACTTTCTTGACTTGACTCGCGAGTGTTTTCTTCGTAGCCAAAATAATTTTTATGCCATAAAAGTACCATGGCGATTGTTACAGTAGTAAAAGCGGACTTTGTGATTTTTAAATAAGAAGTTAGAGGTCGTAGTCAGACTACTTATGCTATGTTCGGACCATACAAAAAACTTGACAATCAGCAGCTACCAACTATAAGGGACGTCATTTAATTTATTTTATTTGTCAAGAACGACCTGAAATTTACGTATAATTGAAAAGATCCATCCAAATCAGATATATATGTGATTGTTTCCGAAGAGATCAACAATATTTGGACCAAAACTTCGATTCCAACTAAGGAACGAGTTATTTAATTACTGAAATCCAATTTCGAAAAGCATCTCAATTTGAAAAGATAGTGAAAAAAATCTGTGATAGATACGGTTTATCCACGAAATCTGCTGCTGTTGCTTCTGCGGTTTTGACTGACGTCGGCTTGGTTTCTACCGAAGATTTAACTCTGGTTATTGATAAAAATAAGATCTACAGAGATGTATCTAAAGCCCGGAAGCTTCAAAAGATATTGGAGGTATTGTTATAAAAAGCATTTACTATGATGGACGAAAAGACCATCGCAAAGAAGTTTTAGAAGACCACATCTCAATTTTAGCACAGCCTGGATCATTTATTTGGGACACACAATACCGAAAGACGTGGCACTGCAAAAGGAATTCTTACTTCGATCACAACTTTAGTAGAGGGTCGAGGTTGGAATTAAGATGACGTGATTTGCGTTGAATGTGACGGAACTGCTACTAAAACCGATTGGAAGGGTTCAATTCAATATTTAGAGGAGTATTTGCAGAGACCGTTACAATGGTGTGTTTGTATGATTTTACCCCTTCGTCATTTATTCTTGACCTTTGATGGTTGCACTTCGGGTCCTAGTGAATATAACAGCCGCCTCACAAAGTGTAACTGACGTTACTTCTAGAGATGGCTTTATAGAACCAGGATGCAATCTCGAGCAGAAATGCCAAATTTTGGACACAAAAATAAGTTTAAACCTTTAGTTTTTGTCATTGATTATAATCTATATTTTGTTTATTTTATTTTCTTGAGCTTTGTTTCATTAATTTCAATACTAAAATACCTGTTAAACACGATTTTTTTATTATTTTAGGCAAACGGTTTAACTCTATAAAAACGTAAAATTTACAAAACTTCAAAGCTCGGTAGAGCCCTCAAGATGACAAACAATTCTATTTTTTATTATCTTTTTCGCAATTTGTGTAAAATTGCGCAAATTTTGATTCCTCTTGTGATTGTGTAACTCAAAATTTTTTTTTTCTCATACATGGACGGGACATCCTAATATACATCCCTCTTCTGGATTCAATAATAAGTGACCTACAGGACCGTCTGCCTCTTGAAATACTTAATTTGTTTCAACTAAGCGTTTTCATGCCAAAAAGCGAATACAGTAATCAAGACATTGAAACTGTGAAACAACTAGCAACCGATTATTCATTGTTACTAGATAATACTCCAGTTTCTGTCGTTGTAAACGAATATCGGCTGTGGATGGTGAAGTGGCAGCGGAGTCAGGACATACCACAGTCGATTTCCGACCTTATTTTAAATTGCGATATTGAGATGTATCCTAATATAAGAAATTTTTTATGTATTATAGCTACACTACCTGTTAGTGTAGCGACAGCGGAAAGATCTTTCTCTACGTTGCGGAGAATCAAATCGTGGCTAAGAGCTTCAATGGTTGAAGAACGTCTAACCGGACTGCCACTTCTCCACGTCAATAAAAACGTACCCATTGGAGTAGATGAAGTGATAACGCGTTTCGGGAGAAGACGTGAAAGAAAAATTGATTTTGTTACTTAAATATAGGTAGGTATTTTTAAGTATGGTAGGTAGTTACATTTATTAATAAAATACCTACGTTTTACTTGTAAGTATCTATTATTATCAAAATTAAATTATAACTTCTTGTGACTTGACCACGACTATGTGACCCCCCCCTGGCGCCAAAGCTGGATCCGCCCTTGCAGCCAGCAAGGATTCGAATTTTAAAAAATCCGCCCAGTGACAGTTGAAAAGCGTGTTGGTGTCCGTTTCGGTGAGAACCGACATTCTTCTTCATATGTTCATGTTCAGTTAACTTAGCCTTCCGGAAGAGACAGATCAACTGTTCCGGATTCGACGACCAGCCGAAGAATTGCGGATTGAATCGGCACCTGAAGTAACAGGAAAACGCAAGTACAATTTGTCCACTGTGTCATAGTTAGCTTTGGCCCAGTTATTTCGGGTGTCATTGATTATCAATCATTATCGGCGGCGATTGGAAAGTAAGGTATTTCTTTCCAATCCCCGACCTGTGTGCGATGGTAGCGACCTGTCCGTCATCGTACAGTTTAGTTTAGAATTAAAATATTAAGACTATTATTGTGATATGTTTTTTGTGAGTGCGTTTCGCCATTAACATTATAGCTAGACCGTATTCAAAATAATGTGCGCAAAAAATATTTGTGTTGTTACGATGCAAAAAATGAACACAAAATAAGTTTTTCTATTGAGTAATTAATCTTTTTTAAAAATACATATTTATTTGGAATATCATATTGAGGCTTGTAATACGGGTTTGCCAGGCAACTTCCCCCGCTTTCTTCCTACCAGGCAAAGCTGGTCTTTTGATTGGTCTTTGATTAGTCTTTGATTAGTCTAGGGAATGATTGTAGTCGATCTTATAATTCAATTACTTTGAATTCGTTTAACAATACATCATGGGTAAAGAAACATTTTTTTATGCTAAACAAATTTTGATTGACTGTCGCCTGCCCAGTCAAAATAATATAAGGTTATAAAGTCGTAAACAGTAAAGAATTCTTGACAATGAGGCCTATTAAATGCTGTGGCATCCATATTAACTATTAGATATCTCATAAATACTCAACAGAAAGTTGGATCAAAAACAGTTAAGATTTTAGTGATAATCTAGCGGCCAGTATGTTATTTTATTCTAATAAGCAAAATCTTTACATGCCTAGCGTTTTTTTTGTCTACTTTAAAAGAAAATAAATGTTCCAAATAACATAGCATTTTGTTAGGATCAGAATATTTTTTCATGTTATACTCTTTTCTCAAACTTTATTTCCAAATACAATTTTTTTACATATAATGTCGATATTATGAGTGGTGAAAATAAAGGTATCCTAGATAAGTTAAATGAAATAAGTAATACATATCAAAATACAGAAAATACCAATATTTTTATTAAAAGATTGATGAATTATGTTAGTTAATTATTTTTTCTGTATTAAAATACAATTTTGCTTTACTGAATATTAAAATATTTTTTTTAAGAATATCGGAAGGCAAAAAAAGGACGATCTTATGTGATATTCATATTGTTTTTCCATTAACTTCTTTGTTTAAACACTAATTAGGTCTCAAGAATTTGGTAAAAGAAAATTGAAAATTAGATTTCCCGTTACGTCAATTCTGTTTTTCCCAAACCATGATAAAAGGTGTTTCAACCGAGAACAATTTTATTCATTCTTTCTCGAACAAAATTTATTTTTACAACCGATAACAAATTAATGAGAGGATCGATTTTAACGACTAATTATTTAAGACGTCAACATTTTTAAAATATTAAAGATTTATTTTATGCATTTCCAAAACTGAACTTTTATTATTTAATTCACTGAATTATATTTAAGCAAATGTACAAAGATAATTTTTAAGATTTGTTTTTCATTAAAATAATCATATTTTATAAATTTCCATTCATTAAATATTATGATAATAATAATACGTGAGTTTATTTAAAATTTTATTTTTTACTTCTAAAATTACAAGAGTAATGGAATATCTTATTGAACAATTAATAATATAAATATATAATTATTATTTTTTTATAATAATAACTGTCATTACACCAGTAACTTTATCCCGTCGCGCGTCAGAGTTTATGATTAAAAAATGATTTTTTAATCATAAACCAAATTTATTAATCAATTAAAAAGACATGCAGAAAAATCAAATCAACGAAAAAATATTTGGATGCTAAATATTTTTTCTTTGTTTTAATTTTTCTGTATATCTTTCTAATTGATTAATAAATTAGGTATTAAATTTCACGGAACTTTGTTCTGACAAAACTGCAACTTTACAATAAGAATGTGATCTTGAATTTCGAATATTTAGAAATTATTATAAACTAGCTGTTTGTACCCGGTTTGCACGGGTTGAGCATTAAATTGAAAATAAATTTGTGGGGGAAACAAAGGTTCCATTGTTTTGCAAAGCCTCTAATTAAAACAATGTTTTCATTTAATCAAAGCTGGGATGGATAGGATGTCTAATAAAGAAATGTGGCCTATTTTTTTCGTCGGGAATATGGATGCAAAATTTGGGTCCAATCGGTTAAGCGGTGTAGATTTGTACAGAAAATAGATCTGGGGAAGGGGATGGGTTAGAGAGGGAAGAGGAAATGTCACTTATATTACCCGACTGGTCCTAAAGAATAAGTTTACAAATTTTGGGTTAGATCGGTCAAAAGAGACAGATTTGCATGGAAAATATATTAGAGGAGGTGGGTGGGCTAAACGGTGAGAAGAGAAATGTCACCTATGTTACACACCGGGTCCCTAAGAATACGTGTCAAAATTTGAGTCAGATTGGTCACACGATGTTGATTTGTACAGAAAATATATCTGGGGGAGGGAATGGGGTTGAAAGGGAAGGGGAAATGTCGCCTATATTACCCACCTAGACCTAAAAAATAAGTTAGCAAATTTTGAGTTCGATCGGTTGAACGGTATTATTCTTTAGGACCCGGCGGGTAACACAGGCGACATTTTCCCTTTCCCCTCTAACCCATCCCCTCCTACAAATATATTTTCTGTTCAAATCTACACCGCTGCACCGATTGGACCCATATTTTGACATGGACATGCATATTCCCGACGGAAAAAATAGTCCATATTTCTTCCTAGACGTCCTATCCATCCCAGCTTTGAATGGAAACATTGTTTTAATTATAGATCTTGCAACATTTGTTTTGATTTGGTCCAACGTTGCATCATCGCAACATTGGAACATTTGTTTCTCCCCACAAATTTATTTTCAACTTGATTCCTAACCCGTGCAACGCCGGGAACAAACAGCTCGTAAATAAATATATATAAATTAAACAACAGGAGGAAAATTTCAAACAGGTCGAAATTTTAATGATCATCATGAATAATCTCTACAATGTAAACGTAGAATCCATAAAAAAATATGATTTTTAGTCTCCATAAAAATATTCGCACATATTTCTGGTATTATTACCAACATTGTTTATATAAAAAAAACTATCGCAAATTTTCCGTCGCATATCTCTGATTTTTTCCGAAAGCATGCGTGATAATTTAAAAATGTTTTATCTCTGCGACGACCATCAGCCATTGCGTTAAAAACACATTGTGCGAGCATTTTCCAAAAAATGAAAGCCAACAGTTAACACCACACGGAGATACAGTTTGACAGGACCGTGGGAGGGGGCACTTCCTGTGGGCGGGTGGGATTTTAGGGGTGAAGGGTGAAGGGGGAATTATTGAGAGTGGGGGTCATGTCCAGGGCGCCTAACACGGCCCACGGCCAACTGGACGCAAGGGTCGATAAATTATTTCAGTAAGAAAAAATATCATATTATTTTTGTAATTAAATATCGAATTAAAACTATTTATGATCACTATTTTCAACGTGATTGAAGTGGTGAAGTGGTGAAGTTGTGAAGTGGTGAAGTGGTGAAGTGGTGAAGTGGTGAAGTGGTGAAGTGGTGAAGTGGTGAAGTGGTGAAGTGGTGAAGTGGTGAAGTGGTGAAGTGGTGAAGTGGTGAAGTTGTGAAGTGGTGAAGTGGTGAAGTGGTGAAGTGGTGAAGTGGTGAAGTGGTGAAGTGGTGAAGTGGTGAAGTGGTGAAGTGGTGAAGTGGTGAAGTGGTGAAGTGGTGAAGTGGTGAAGTGGTGAAGTGGTGAAAGTATTAGCGGATATAAATTTTTAGTTTACTAGTTTTTTTTTTTAATTTCCATGATATTCGTACAATGGTGATATCAATATATTAATAATGTGCCTCTGGACCCCATGGAAAACAATTTAAAAAACGTATACGTATAAATATCGTGACGTTATTTTGCCAAAGGCAGAGGCGGGCAAGTACTGAACGTAAATTTATAAAATAAAATTTTCCGCCCGTCGTTGGTCTCCATGCCTTCATGTCTATGGATGATAGCCGATCGATCCATCAGTTAATTTATCTTTTTTAAGAGATGTCAGATTAATTCATATAAATCATATAAGTCTCAAAGAGACGAAGCTATTTAAATATTAAAAACGTATATGGAAGTTTTTTATGCGATGGATCAGGGATTACAACCTGTAAGAGCTGGCTTAAGTGATCACTCTACACAATAGAACGTTCACCAATTCTATCGTTATAACATCCACATATTACCATTTTTTTTAAAAGTTCCATGTATATATTGTTCAAATTCTAGGAACCTTTTTTTATATTTGATTGGTCTATGCTAGAGACATTTATAATATTTTCTCATTAACTAGTTAGTAGGTATATATATAGATTTGGCAGCTAGTTGAGATACCTGTACATTTTTAATGTGGAGTATTAGCTATTATGAGAAAAAAACTACAGATGTCTCTAAACCAATCAATGTACGGAATTTGAACATATATATATAGAAATTTCAAAAATAATTGATAGTGTGTGGATGTTCTTACGATGGAATTGGTGTACTTTGCATTATGTAGAGTGATCACTTAAGCCAGCTCATATAGGTTGTAAGCCCTGAGTCATCGTATAAAAGACTTCAATACATGTTTCTCATATTTAAATAGCTTCGTATTTGTGAGACTCCTATAATTTATCTTAATTAATTGATCTTGCTTCTGGCGACAAAATCCAGTAAATGTGTTCTTAGAACATTACATATAAAAATATAGTTATCTGTCAGATTGTTATCTGACCCCGTTGGTCGTTCGAGTACCATCGGATGAATGGTAAGAAAAAATGGGCTTTTTCAATTAGCAAAGACATAAAGCGTGATTAGACTGATGTCATTGTGTGATGTGGTTATTCTGTGCATTAGGAGTCCTCTATAAATTAGGGGGTGCGTGTATGACGCGAATGGTATGTAGGGTGGCAATAGCGACACTCGACGCACTACCGACGCAGCCACGTCCGACGACTGGAGACGTCTCCCACGTGACAAGTGACGACATTCTTCATCATGGTACCACCTGTAGGGTACTAAAATTGAGCATTTGAATGCTTTTCCAAAGCCCCAAGGCACTAGCGTTCGACATAAAATCCCTAGAAGCTGTTGCACTTCGGCGTTAATCTGCTCAAAGAACCAACCCCAAGGGGAAAGCGAGCGCTACACCAAGGTCGCCGAGAATATGGTTTACCGTAAAAACAATATGGTCTCACGTGGTTAAAGGCTAAATTCTATATACAGCGATTGCTGGTGTTCTTCTTTTTCTTCACGCCGACAGTTAAATCTACAATAATTGAAATATTAAAATACGTGACATTCGTCGCGGATAGATTTTACGTAGATTCATAATGATTAAAGTGCATTGTATTCAAGTGACATATATCATAAGGGGGCATATGTTTTAAAGTCAACAATTGTATTCTATCGTTAGAGGTTATTTTAAATGTAAATGGAAATTTAATTGTACTGTGTAACTTCTGTGTATATTTTTCTGGGATATTCTGCTGTGTATATGTGACCTCTCTGGCCAACGTTTCGGATCCCATTGCAGAGTCTATCATCAGGGCTGATGTGATGATTAGCCCTGATGATGGACCCTGCAATGGGATACGAAACGTTAGCCAGAGAGATCACATATACACAGCAGATTCTGAACGGCCGTGAAAACCTAAGGACATTTTAAGTATTGTGTAACGTCCTGACTTTGCAGTGAAAAGTCTTTCATTATCACGCACATACACCAAACACCAATGTCTCTTAAGTAGCTGGATGATACACGTCTCATGCTGGAGTTCAGGGGTCCGAATCCATTTTTCTCTAGCTTTCCGGCTGAGCAGCTGATGGCGGTGTGGACTGCGAAGCCTCGGATATTCTTCCGAATGTCCCAGGCAGAACGTTATAATGTATCAAACATAATAATTTTGTTGTCTATCTGTCTTTCCGTCCGTCCGTCCGTAATGTATAACGTCCGTAATTTCGTAAAGTTCGAATTCACGGATAAAAAAGCCAAATTAAACGGCCGGAGATGGAGCTTAAACCTTGGCCCAGCAAACCCAAACCGGCCGTTCTACGCATGTTGCTACGGTTGACTCTCCGTGGACCACCAAAAAATAATATAAATGTATAGTAGGTCTGAGCAAAGACGCGAACCAATGTTTCGTCACGAGGTTACAGCTAGTTATTTTAATGAAAATACATTTTCATAATGTATTTCTATGATATTTATTGCAATTTGTAAATGATGTACTGTGACGTATGGAAGTATGGAAGTGAAGCCTGGCAGAAGAGGAACGAAAGTAGATTTTGAATGCAATGGAGATGAGATCCCTTAGACGTATGTGTGACAAATCCATGTATGATAAAGTAAAGAATGAAGACATTAGGAATTAATGTAAAGCTGTTCGTAGGATAATACATAGAATAAAAATCGCTCAGGTGGTTTGGGCATGTCGAGAGAATGAATGAGGAAAGAATGGTAAGAAAGATATATAAGGCAAGTGTTGACGGAACCAGAAAGAGAGGGCGACCACGGATGACGTGGCATGACCAGATTAACCAGATACTGGAAGATGATCCTGTTAGAAGCCTCAACAACCGTTGAGCTTGCATGCGAAGATGTATGAATGTAGATGAAGCGAAAGTTGTATGTCAGGACAGAAGAGTATGGCGCTCTATCCTCTCTGCCTACCCCCACAGAGAAACGGCGTGATGGTAAGTTAGTTAGATAAGTTAGTTAGTACTGTGACGTTACATTTGGAAAAATTCACCGTATATTATTTATGTTTAATAATCGCTTATGCGAATTTAATTTAAATTATAGATGCAAGTGAGATATGCGTAAATACTGGAAAGTTAATTATTTTTTTAAATCTAATGCCATCGTTGTATCGTACGTGGTGGTGAGAAGCAAAACCGTTTTTGCAAGCATTTATTTTCTTGTTGAAGAGTGCTCTCTTGGCTAGTTGCTTGACTAGTTAATTTATTAACTTATTAGTTTATTAATTTATTAGTTTACTAGTTTAAGGTAGGTCAACATACATCTTTCTTACCATTCATTCCGCTCAATATGCTCAAACCAAACCGAAAGCTAAGAAACCTTTTTTTAATTTTATTAACCATTTTAAGATCAGTTTTACGTACTTTCCTAATTTGTTCATCTTTCACACATCTCACTTTCATTGAATTCAGTTTACTTTCATTCCTCTTCTGCTAACTCCAGACTTCACTTCTATGTATCAGTATTGGTGCCAGAATTCCATTGTCTTGTCTTAGTTGCTATGTTGCTAATAGAAATTATCGCATTCAAAGCACCGTTCACCTTATTCCCTGAAGTCATCCTTTTTTCGGTATATTTCTCAGACTTCC
This sequence comes from Agrypnia vestita, assembly GCA_016648135.1. Classification (NCBI taxonomy): domain Eukaryota; kingdom Metazoa; phylum Arthropoda; class Insecta; order Trichoptera; family Phryganeidae; genus Agrypnia; species Agrypnia vestita. The sequence continues at coordinate 49,148 of JADDOH010001658.1, read as the reverse complement.
CTCCTCTATCGAAGATACTTGTCTCATCTCCTTGTTCCAAATATTCATTACCTACCAGAATTTCACACGAACATTGTTTTACTTTCCTCCTTTTTAACACAATCACTTTTGACATGGTCATAATTTTCATTACACAAAAGTTACGTTATATTCATTCTTATCTCATTCGTTATCTCATTCTAAAAATCGCGTTAGTCGGGATACGAACTTTCATACAAAAGGTGTGTCATATATCAGGTTATTTTTCAACACCTATTTCCTAAGAAAACATCAAGATGTAGTAAGTATTATATTTAGTTTGCTTTTTACTGTATGAAAAAATATTACCGTATTATATTTATAAGAAATCATTTTATAATCGTATAATATATGAAAACAAAGGAAAAATTAATAAATATAACTCAAGTCAAAGAAAAAATTCGGGATAGCTTGATATTACTATTTTCTGTTGACCTTTAGTTGTCAGGTCACCTCTAGGCTGTAGACCCTAAGAATGTAATAAACCTTCATCCGTAACATAAAGGCGGCCTTTAATCTGGAAACGACAACGGATGTGCTGATTTTTTTTATCAATATTTCAAGAAAATAAGAACTTTAACGATGAAATATTTACATATATACAACACATTGTATGCATGTTAAGTACTTGCATTAAAAGGATGACAAACTTCGCGAATGATACTTTTACCCAATTTGTTTTCGGGTCAGCTGTTTAGACATCACTGCCTGGTATTTTGTTCCCTTCGCCTTTTCACGATTGTCTCTTCAAGGCACGGATTAAGGAATCCTTTTACCTTTACAACCCTTCCGCATAAACCTTTCTGCCAGACGCATTTGGTCTACCTTAATCACTTCCCACTCTCACTGTAAGATACAACACCAACATTTATTATAGTAAACACTGAAGAATTGTCAATACTTCAATGATTCCATTATTTTGCAACTACAGTTATTGATTTAAATTTTATACATTTTATTTATTTTTGTGAAATTTTGGATCAAAATAAGAATTGGCAGTGCTATAAATGCTTCTTAACTATACAGGGTTATCTGGAAAACATTTTATAACCTCACAGGACTATATTCCTACGTTCATTATATATCGAAAATGTTCAAGCAATCATGACATAATATCAATAGTTATGGAGTTAAGCAATATCAAAATTTGAGGTTTTTTTTCAATATTTCGTGCTTGAACTATAAAATTTTCACAAAATAAATCAAAAACCTTAACTATTATCATATAATTCAGATTATAAATCATAACAGCACAAATCAATTAAAAATTAAAATAAATTTAAAAGATCAAGATATTTACTTTACATATAATATTAGGATGGCATATTAATTTAATTACTAATCTCATATAAATTTATGTAATATGAGATTAATATTTAATTTATATAATAAGTTAAGTTTATAAACAAGTTTATATAGGTACATCAACATGTGTAGGTATGATTCATTTGAAAAAGAGGTACAAAAAACTTTTTATTTACAAATTTCTCGTCTTAAGTCTCCTTTGTTCTAAAAAAGAACGAAATTGTGAAAAAAAAAACAGAAATTTTTTTTGTATTGGAATTACGCCTTTGACTGTTATTTTCGTAATTTAATTATTTTAATAAAATTCTCATTAATTTCGTTTTTGTATCGAACCGTTCTGTTAAGCCAGGGCTTGATTCTTGAAAATTCATCATCGGACGAGTCGTTCAGCCTCGGGATAAGGGATTTCGCAGTCGTGCGAGGTTCCCGGGGTAGCGGCGGGTGCGCGTGGGAGGGGGAGGCTCATTTCGGGATGGGGGTGATTTCCGGTGAGGGGTGGTTGGGGCGCGGGGCAAATAATGCCGCAGAGGCGGTCGATGCAGCGCCCGACTGTGGAGAGCAACACCAAATCTTGTTTGCCCCAGTACATGATAATTTCCCGATTGTTGTGCGTGGATTTTTGCCAACAGACTATCTACATATGAGATCTTATTGTACATTATGAAATTAAGAAATTTTAAGGATGATTCAGTTGGGTGAAACTATGTAACCTTTACCTGAGTTCAATATTTTTTTGAATTTTTTAAATTAAAAGTAATATTTTTTTACGTTTATAGCGTTAACATTGTGGTTGCGCATAATTATTAATTTCGATTATTTAAAAATGTTGTATTAACCAATTGGAGTAAATTTACGTCTGCTGGTTTTGATACCACTGTATCTTCGTCAGGACGGACACATATTAACTAGTTATTATATCTTAGTATGCGTTTTTAGTAATTAATTCTTTATTTTATAAATCATCTTTATCTTCTCGGCACAAATCAGATCTTTTATATTAATAATGTCGGTGATTTTGTATGTCAGTGGTTCTGTTTTATCGATTTTGGTTGAAGATTATATCAAGGGCTATCTATTTTTATTTTATATTTTACTAAGTTCTTACGTTTCGAGAGTAACAGAATCTCTGATTGACAGTGAATTATTAAACTGACTACTTTCAAATATATATTTTTTAAATGGATTAGGTACTAACAAAAGAGCGAGAATTACTGGAGTAAAAGTAGTTGCAACGGGAATGCTGATGGGAAGGAGAGGAGAAGAGTTAATGAAAATCAAATTGTTAAGCAAATTAATAACCCTGTTAAAATTTACAAATTCTAATTTGGTAATTGACAAGTTAACTCCCATTTTGGTATCTACTACTTGTCGAATATCCCCACCATAAAAGTAGTCACGCCCCCGTTCAAAAATTAATTTGTGTACTAAAATGAGCATTGAGTGGTTAGTATGCGTCCATCCTGACGAAGATACATTGTTATCGAAACCGGTAGACGTAAAATTACTCCATTTGGTTAATACAGTGTTTTAAATTAATTAAAATTAATAATTAGTTCAATTAAGATTAAAAAATCATGTTACACCACAAAGTATATTAATTAATTATTTAGTTATGATTATCAAAATGTTCAAAGCCTTTTTGTATTTTTTTATAACCATAACGAAAATACTTCTACTTTAATTAAAAAGATGACGATACTCATTACATGAACCGTAAATTTTATTACAAAGAATCGAGTAATTAAAATAAATTGCGAAAATGTTAAATTTTAACAAACCATTTATATAATAATTATGATACATAAATGAATTTTGTCAAAAATGTTTTCAGAAATGTCGTCCAAATTAAGACCGCCATTCTGAAAAATTGAAAACAACCCACACTTTAGTCACTGTAAAAATTTCCCTCTAATTTAATGAATTTTGAATATTACGGAGGCAGTCCTTTAAATACCTGAGCCGTTCCTTCCAGTTAAATGTATTTAAAAAATGAAAAGGGTTATATTTTCAAAACACCGTCGTAATATTCTGATACGGACGTTAATATTTTATGCTTATTTAATATTTTATGTCGTTTGGTGGCAAAATATTTTTAAACTTACCAACCAACGTTTTCTCTTGGGTCAAGAGTGAATTAATACCTTTTCAATTTTCAACAGAAACTAATTACTCAATATCCTGAAGATAAACTGGAATTTGTCTGAAAAATTAATTTATGGCTGTACCTACCTACAAAATTAAAATATTCAGAGCAACAATATTTTGCAAATGATTTGTAAAAATCTGTTATACAGGATGTACCAGAGCTAGCAGCAGAAACTTGGCCGATAGATTCCTGACTGTTATGAGTCTAAAATGTTCCTCCTAAATACAAATTTACAAACTTTACCTCTTATAGATTATGCATATTATACGAAATAAATAAAAAATAATATAAAAGAAATAAAAAATGTATTTTATTGGAAGAAGAGATAGATTGTTGGAATAAGTGTTCGGAACAATCAATTTCCGAAAGTTTCTCCACTAAATTAACATGGCGAATGTTTTCTTCACTCTTTCCCAATGTTTGGCCAAAAAGTTAGCAGACCATCAATTATTGTTCACCCTTCCGACATTAAGGTCTATGGGCTTGTAGGCCCGTTCCCCACAAAGGCGTTACGTTAATGTCTGCCCTAAGTATTTTTTAATGAAAGGCTAAGACGTATTTCAAATATGTACAGTCACTGACTAAATTTAATGGACAAACCTAAAAAAACATGGGGAAAACTTAACTCGGCACCTTTTATCTTGCTAGAGGGACAAAATAAGTCGAATACCATGCATTTCTGGTCTCATTAACATTTTTTTTCATATAGGTATATGCTATTATTATTATTATTATTATTATTATTGTTATATATTTATTTTTGTTTAATATATTTACTTTTTAGTGTATAAAAGGATATTTATTTAAGGAAACACAAAAACTAAAAAATATTTATTCAAAAATTAGGTGTTGAATCAATTTATCTAAAAACACAAATCCTTAAGAAGAATCTCGGATGGTAGACCTCTTTCCATTTAAGAAAGACAAACGAATTAATTAGTATGTGTAAGCCGTGCGTACAACGCACGTTGTTTCGTTGTGTTTCGTCTATTCCATTAATAAAATGTAAGCAGTGCCTCCGTTTTTAATTAAGTTACTTTAAAACGTCACGTACGATACTGGAACTGGTTCTTAATATTATGATAATACTTATACACCTCATAGAACTATTCGCGGCCGAGACAATTAAAATGGCCTTTTTGGTTTGGCTTGGGTTTGGATTTTACGCGCTGATCACATTTTTTACTCTTCTTTTTAGTAAAGACACAAGCCTCTTTATTTGTATGTGCTGTCGATAAAAACCTGGCGGCAACAATCTGAATCAAATCGGTCTCCAGGCGGTAACACAGTTCTTGCTGTTTGGAATCTTCTAAATATACGAGTATGTCACGTCATCGCCCTTACAGCACAGTATACATAAAAAGTCTATTTTTGTTATTTGTTTACCATTTACATTTATAATGTCACTAGCTATAACCCGTCAAAAATTATCGTACTTTTACATGCCGGTTCCTAAAGAATAAGTTTTTACTTCTTCTTCAAATGTAGCAAATTTATTTTGTGGTAACATAATTATAATTAATATAAATTAACTTTGTTTAAACCACTTATTTATTGAAAAAAAATCAACATGTTTCGAAGCCAATGGTTTCTTCATCAGGAAAACAAAAATAATATTTAAAAATCGAAGTATAGATCAAAATATTAAAAAGTTATATATGGAAAATAATAATATAAAGTACCTAATTAATATGAAAATAAATTTAAATGATAACTATTTGCAAAAAGGACCTGATTATTTATAATATTCAATTTACTATTTACACTCTTTCTTATTTCCAAAATTTCTAATTTATCAAATTGTGATTCTGTATAATTTGTATGTAAAATTTGTAAACCCTTATTAATATCAAAAGAATGCCCCTTGGCCAAAAGATGGTTAGCAAATTCAGAATAATTATTACTATTTAAACACCTTAAGTGTTCTTTAATTCTAATTTCAAAATTTCTACACGTTTTTCCTATATAAAAATAATCACAATCATTAATAAAGGTAATACTTTAATTATCATGGACAAAGTAGACTATGTTAATAAGACTATGGATTTTCTAAAAAGTGATAATTTTGAAAGTGTAGAAAAAATCCTATTAATAAATGTCAAGAAAAAATAAAAGATATTTTAAAACTTGTAAAAGTGAAACTATTGCTGAATTGTTTACAAAAAATAGATTAATTTTCTCATATACGTAAATAGCTTCATCTCTGTGAGGCTTCTATAATTTATCTTAATTAAAAATAATAATGCCTCAGTGGACAAATCTAATAACTGTGTTTTTACTAAATAAACTCCATTAAAAGTTACATAAATAAACAATACATGCATCTTAACTTCCACACTGATCCTTGCGTAATCCTTACCCTCGTCCCTTGACGGACGCAAGTTGGTCCGTAACTATACATGTACCTAATGGAATTTGCTCGTAAGGAAGACCATATGTATTTAGAATACGTATAGTTTGTCCGCAAGTTTGCGCCAAATATATGGGCGAGTCCACACCGAGCCACGCCTCGGAATGCGGCGGTTGGTGCGGCGCCATTCCAGGCAGCATACCTGGTTTTACACTCAGAAGGCTCCCCAACTTGAGCCATCGTTCGGGATAATCCACCTGGACGTTGACCCGAGAATCTCGACTATGAGAAATGTGCGGCCGCGCTCTGATTACCACGAACCTTTCGAGTTTGCGGATAAGCACTTACGAATATTAATATAAATTGTATAAGTCTCACTGAGACGAAGCTATATACATTGCTCAGGGCTTACAACCTGTATGAGCTGGCTTTGATGATTACTCTGCATAATGCAACGTTGACCAATTCCGTCGTTGGAACATCCACATATTATCAAATTAAATTTTCACACGAAACAAACACACACTGGTGAGACAAATACTTTTAAATACAAAATCACTTTGTATATAATTTCAGCTCACAGATGGAGGCTCAGCTATGAGCTGAAACTACTTGGTAACAATCAATAAAGTGGTGTCAAACAAAGTGGTATTTTATTTAAAAATATCAAGAAATTTTTGGAAGTTGTATATATGTTGCAGTTCTGCAAACTTTCCGTATATTTGATTGGACAGAGACAAAAAACATCTTTAATATATATAAACATATAAAAATATTGTTAATTATGAATATTTTTAACAGTCTTTTCATTTGTATGTCAAAGAATATATACTGGTCTAAAAAAGGAGTTAAAAATTTAAAATATTGATTTTCAGGCGTATTCTAGTGTCGGAAGAATATAATATTATTCATTTAAAAGAATATTGCTTAATTTAACATTAAAAATATAGAGGTATCATTACATTCTTGAGAAGGACTACAGATGTCTCTAAAAAGTTTCAATTTGAAACATGTACTTATACAACTTTCAAAAATTTGATAAATGTTGATTTCAAGATGTTTGAAATAAAACATTCTATAATTTAATTTTACTTAATTTTGAATAAATTATCTAAAATAATTTCGTAATTATAGATATTTAATTCGCCTTCATTAACATCATTTCCTTTGAGGATATAAATGAATACAATACAACATAGATAATTTTTAAATGGTGGCGTAATTCTTTGCATAGGCGTGAATGTTTTCGTACCGTGTGTTGAGGTCACATTCCATTTGTATAATTTTATCAAGCATGGGTGTGTTGCGAAGTATGTCGCTGTTTTGATTGTTGTATACCTTGCATTGGAACATAGCTGGACAGAATGCGCATGCGCATGTGCATTCTGTCCAGATAGTTCCAACTCAAAGTAAACAACACAAACTAGAATTTACATCAATGACAGTTCTACATCAATGAATAAAAAATCTTGCTTCTATAAAAAAAAAAATTTGAACCGGAATGTACATAATTCAATCAATTTGCTCACATTTATATTAAGGAAAATACATCAACAAATACTTGTAGCTTGTTGGTCTTGTGGTTAGGACACTCGCCTCGTGATCCAAAGGTCGCTGGATTAGACCTCACTCCAGACTAGCAAGTTAGTCCTATTTTCATACCACAAGCGTTAATCTTAGTTTGAGAATAGTAAAAATATTGATGTGACACGTATTCAGTGTTCACATCTTTATTTAAAAAAAAATAGAAAATAAACAACACCAACGAAACCCTCATGTTGCGCGTGTTTCATTGCATCCTATATGATCATTCTCAACGCGCCGAAACGCTTTCATACTTCGTGCATATTACAATTAACTTCAATTTTGGATGCATGTGAGAAATGTGTTGTATCTTAAAATTTTATGCTCTTGTGAGACTACTTTTGCCGTATACAATATTAAGATAAATGATCTACGGTGTTCCCTAGCAGTGCAGACGTTGTTAGCTATATAATGAACACTCGACCCGAATTCAGGGTCAATACCTAGATGACTTAATTATAGGTTAATAAGATACGCACCAAAACTGTAATTTTGGGTAAAAATTAACACTTTTTAAGCGTACCTTAAAACAATCTAAGTATTGACTCTAAATTCGGGCCTTACACGTGCAATACATTAATTATAAATAATTAATATACCATTATTAGATATACTTTTTTAAAAGATTATCTATTATATGGCGTTTTGTACACCATAGTGCACGAAATGCAACTTTTAAAAACAGTTAAAATATTTTCTGTTCCTGAATGCTTCCTTCCGTATTTTCGAGTAATTCTGTTACACTCAAGGAAAGTGATTCAGATATAGAAGGATTAATAAGACAAAACTTTTTTTCTTAGTTATGTAAGATCAGACTTGCTTTATTCTTTTAATCATAAATAAATACTCTCATGATACAACTTAAGAAATGTTAAAATGGTGTTTAAAAAATAATAATTTATGTAATATAAAAAGGTTTTGATTATGACCCAATATATTATTGTAAATTAATCATCATTTCAAACATTTAGAACGTAGTTCTTGATTCAGGTCGCATTTCAAACTCTAAAACTATACTATAATGTGATATAAAAGTTTATGTAAGATACGGCAGAATAGTCTAGAAGTTTCAAAATGACCACTACCTCAACGTTGCTGAGAATCTGACCAACTTTTCCGGGGATCTGCTCTGAACTTTGAAAGTCAACTTCATCAGGTATTTTCAAAGTATATTCTAGCCACAATACGAGCTGTTGAGACTAAGCAGTCGACATATTTTTTACCCTGTCAGTAAACGCCTAGATTCGTCACATGATTTTCTCTAAATTATATATTCGTTGAAATTGGATCAGATGTTTGAAGCGATGTTTGCCACTTCTCGTTTGTCCGAGATATCTTCATTTTTGACATACTTTACATCTACATCCGAAGCCTATATAAAAAAACAAGCTATTTTTGGAGTAAACACATTGGAAATAGCTACATGTGAAATATTAAGTTACGAAAACCAAAGAAAATAAGGTTGCGTCAATTTTAATGAGATGTTTTAAGATTGATATGTGAGACATGAATCTTGTTGTTAGTTTCAGTAACTTAGCTATATAAAGCTAAAGCAAAATTCTTTTCATATGCGTGTGGTCATTTCGGAGGAAGCAATTCTTATACATACTGCAATAAGACTGGAATATACAAAGGTATTGAACAAGAAGTTCCTTAACGCGGCTTGCGGTTGGAGCTGACTGGTAGAAATCATCACGTAAGGAAAAAGCGTTATGCTCCCTCCGTGCGAAACTGCCGCGGTTCGTTAGTTTGGCTAGCGATATTTTAGTTATTATTTTTTTTAGTTCCTTCTGCCGAACTATATATATCTAAACTAAACATATCGACGAAAAAGTTTTATTAAGCTTTAATTAATAATCCCAATTCGATCCACATCACAGATTTAATCTGGTAATTTATTATGCAAAATTTTCAATATTCACAATATTTTCACAATCGCACAACAAATTTTTAATTTTTGATTACAAGTAAAACATTGTGCGTTTCATTGTTTCATTTGCAACCATCACGCTCGCATATTCATGTGCTGCTGAATGCGTACAGTTGGACTGAAAATAGCTCGAAATGATTTTTACATAAAAGATCGTGTGAAATGACTGTCGAATTTTTTCATTACGTGCAGGCTTTGAATCCGCATTGTTAGGTTAGGCCTTGAATGCCTTTATTTGCCTTTGCCAGTTTATTGTCCCCCGTGACGTGGCCTTAATTATTATTTGATCGATGGGGTGGCTGCGGAGCTTGTTTTTGATAATTGACTTTCGTGGGTGACATTGAAATTTACACGAGCGTATAATTTGAGGTTGTGATTATGTTTGTGCACGAGATCATCCACCATCTTGGAATGCCAACAGTAACATTCGCAATGTTTATCCACGACGCTAATGAAATCATTCGCTTAACACACAACACATATCATCTGACAGCTCAAGGATGAATTTTGGTTACTCTACATTATGTATATTATCGTGCGTTTCAGCAATTAACCGCGTTGTGTATCTAGGTATACGCAATCAAAATGTAGGATTTCACAAAGGAAGACTGAATTCATGATATTAATTTCATTAATTTATATTTCAACATAATAAAATATTTTAATGATTGCCAATGATGAAATAAATTGTTGACCATTCGGCTTTTCGAAAAAACTTTTCATTTGAGCATAAATTTTTCATAGTTATAAACTGAAATTTGTTAGTGTTAACATTTTTTATTGTGAAATTAAATAGATATGTACACACGTGTGAATAAATTTTGTAAAATGTTTTAATTTGATTTTCATTATCACTATTTTTTGCACGATTTTTTAGGATAAGTACCGTATAGTTATTTTTTTCAACTTATAACAGTATTTTTAAGTTGGGGGACACTTTTAAATTATTTTTATGTGTGTGAATAAAAATATATTTGTTATGTTGATTTTCCAGTTTACGATGAAAAAGATTGGGAGTCAACACCATACCCCATTAAAAATCGGTAAAAATGATCCAACTTCCCCATATTTCGCAGAATCTTGGGATGTTCCGAATACCAATCTAATCTGTATTTGTGAATATTTGTAAATAATTGCATAGAGTTCAGGAATATGAAAACGAATAAAACCAAAGGCTTTATTATTTTATGTTCAGAGATGGACAATGTTTCGATTGGAAAGAAATGATTTCATTAAATATATTTTTTAAACTGAATAATGAATCCTTTTGATTATTCCTAGATTAAAATCTGAGTTTTTTTTAATAATGACCATCAAAACCAAAACTTTTTTTTTTATTTAATTTAATTTTATAATTGACGAAATATATATTTTTTAATATTTGTTAAGGATGTTCATTAATTTCTTATTTTGTGTAATACTATTTTTTTTATGACTAGGCAAAATTTAATTTAATTAATATCCTTTTTTCAATTGGTTGAACAACTTTGTAGATTGACATTTCAAAAATTAATTTTATTATTTGTTAGTCTATTTATATATTTATTAATTACACCTACATTATTTTCATTATTATTAATGATAATAATAATGATAATAGAAAACAAAAACAAAGAATATCATTCATTTTGATATTTTGACATAAATTAAATATGGAAACATGTAGGTGTAATTAATTTTAAAGTATTTAAAATATTAAAAATAAAAAAAATAATAATATATTTTTTTAAATAAATATTCATTTTAACCTTTGTTTTAACAAGTATTTGGGATATTTAACACGGTAATTCAAACGTGTTTAAAAATTGTAAAATATTAAAATAAATGGCTTCCTCTATTGACATTTTCTTGGCTTCGGTGAACACCAGATTTATTAAATGGCTTACTTATACCTAGCCAAATTACTTTTAAATACTGTTTAATATCCGATTATTATTATACTACATACTAACAGAATTGAAATAACTGTTACTATTTTTATTATAAAATCTATCAGCTATTCCCAATAAATTGATTTCAACGTTATTTACGATTTATGATTACACATTTACATGATTTTATTGTTCTATTAAATATGAAAAGACATCCCTACATTGTTGTCAAAAATGACGTGAGTTCGTTGGCTTTATTTTTATTAGTATTACTTTTAAATATGTATCTCTCTTGTTTACAGGTAAGCGGGTTATGAAAAATTACTTCAATGTCGAACAGTTCTCAATATACGAGTATATATGTAAGTGTGAATCTTTATAACTAATAACAATTTTCATTTTATATGTGTGTGACATTCATCTGAATTATTAATATTCACACAATACGCCTAAAAATTATTTCAATTTTTTAAATTCTTTTTATACCGGTTTCACAATATTTTGGTGTTCAAATTTTTCATGAACACAATACATTTTTTAAGGCTGGCTTAAGTTTACACAATGTAACGATCATTATTACATTGTGTAAGGCGACCACTTAAGCCAGCCGTGCGATAGGTCGTAAGCCATATTAATAACAAAAAAACTTCTTTCTATACGTATTTTTCCGTATGAATAGCTTCGTCTCTATGAGACATCTATAATATATTTTGATAAATGATGTGTCCCCTGGGGATAAAATCCACTATTGTGTTTTTGAAAAATTACCCAAAATATTCTCATACTTTAAAAAAAATCAACTATTCGTGGATATATTGTATTGTAATGTATATTATATTATTATACCTCTGGTATATTTTTTATGAATAATATTTTTGGTGTTATGCGAATAGTTTCAGTCGTTTTTGCAACCACCCTATGAAATTGAATAATATAGGAATAGGAACTCGAACGTAGGTCCGTGACGTCATTGAATATCGAGAACATGACATTTTAATTTCCGATTTCAACCACTTCGAGCCCTTTTCCAAGCCATTTAATGACGTCAGTGGTTTGCGCAAGGGTCTTATTTTAAATTTTATCGTAATAACGAAAGACTTATTTAAAGTAAATGTGCCAAGCTGTTTCAAATACTAAATATTCATAAATCAAATTGAAAATGAACATTCTCGGTAGATTTCCCTACTGGAGCGCGACTTTTATATGGATTCGTTTTAAATTTAACATCAAACATTTTAAACGTAATTAAATTTATTTTGTCCCGGCTCCGTGAAATTCGACGAAGGTTAGAACTTTTTATTTTCTAAATTATTCATATATGTTTCATGTTAAATGAATGTTAACTTGATTAGGTTAGAGAGATGGATATCGAGGCTAAGGATGTTAATAAGGACCCTAAATTTAAATATCAGTGTTGGATTTTTTTAATTCCATCAAGCAAGCTGGTGTAACTCAATCAGAAAACATTAATTTAGTATATTGGTTGAATTTATTTACTGAAAACTTTAAACAGTTTGTAAAACCTAATTTTTTTTATTTTACTTAAGAAATAAACAGTTTTACGACTCGTTTTTGCTTTAAATTCAATTAATATTTCATGTGAGTTCTCAGAGAGCTTCGCACATTTGAAAGCATTTATAATGAAAAAGCTTTAGAAACGGTCATTGAATTATACATTTTGATATAATTATATACCAAAGTGGTTTTCGTGTAGTGCTTAGTAATTTTTATAAATTATTGGAACGAGTAGGTACTATGATCATACACAAAATTCTGAAAATAAAATTATAAAATATAGTAAAAACTGTATATTTTTACTTCCTTTCTTTTAACTCGTGGCGTCTGCTTGCTTGATGAAAAACTTTGGATCGATTTTTAACGCTTTTTCCGTGATCCATTCGAGCTGAAACTTTGCAAGCAGACTCGTGGCGACGATCAAAAAGATCTATCAAATTTTTGATTAAAAAAATTAATAATAAATTATAGCATAATTTTGGAATTTTTCAAATTTTTAATAGTTTTTTTATACAACTCAGCATGTTGTATGGAGATTCCGACGCATCTGGTAGACACGAAACCCGAAAATGAGAAAAGGAGTATTGTAAAAACTTTGTTTTTATGGGTTAGTTTTTTTTCTTCCTTTCTTTTAATTCGTGGCGTCTGCTTGCTTGTTTTCTTGACGAAAAAACTTTGGATCGATTTTTAACCCTTTTCCCGTAATCTAATCGAGCTGAAACTTTGCAAGCAGACTTGTGGCGTCGATCAAAAATATCTATCAAATTTTCGTTAAAAAATTAATAATTTAGTATAATTTTGGATTTTTAGAAATTTTAATGTTTTTTTAAATTGGAATCATTACAAAAATTTTATTACTATCAACAGCGACCTGATAACGTCACGGAATATTTAAAATTTGAATACCTCCGTCGGTAGGTATAATAGGTACTTCACTACGAATTTCGAAAATTTATGACAATTGGTTCACAGATGACAGCACACTTCGGTTTTTTGGGAAGAAATCAAATTTTGTCTAGACATGTTTCATTTTCAGTCAATCAATTATTTAATTACATGATGGTTAACTTAATTAACAAAGAAGGGGAGTAAAATAAAAACTTGTTTTTCATGGGTTAGTTTTTATATACGATGTAGGTATTTGAAATGGAAAACTCAAAATTTAAAAAAAATTATTACAATATTTTAAACGAAAACGCAGTAATTTTTTACTTTCATTGTTTATTTTATTAATCCTTGGAACTAAAACCTCCTTAGTTTTAATAAAAATAAGTCCTTAAAATTCGCATGTCAAAAAGCGGCACAATCGAGTACCTTCACAATGATTATAATTTATATTCGATCCAATTAAAATCTTAGAAGTCAACGTTAACGAAAATACAATTTAATAATAAAAAATTTAAATGTCGCCAATTTGTATTGAATATTTTGAGCCCAGTTTTGACTCATAATATTAATGACTATAGTAAAACCATTCCAAACTCTGATTTTGTTATTTTGAACAATTGCATTTAAATAGAAGTCTTGCGGCTAAGGCTTTCTTTGTGTAGGCAGATTTGAAGTAGAACTACCGCATTACGTCAGACCGATGTGTCAATAATTTCCTTTAAGATGCAAATTATGTGGATTCGTGGCTTTTGATTCTGAAGGTATATTTTTCAAATAGAAAATCGAAAATAAACTCATTCTGACATTTCTGCATTAGAATTTGTTTCTAGATTCAACAACATCATTTTATATATTCTTTGTGAGTTTTTTTTTTATGAGCAAACTATTATAACATCGAGATTTTATAAAAATTGGATATATATAAATTTTATAAAAAATAGATTGATTCATCCTGGCGACACCTAGCGTTTATTATTTAAAGGTTTTTGGGATGAGTTTTTACCTAATATAAAGATGTTTTTGAAAATAAAATAAAAAAAATTGTGGTGACACGAGTAGCCCGCTCATTAGATTTTGCCTTACCAGCGGTAACCAGACATACAATTGTCTCCGCATAGTGTGAAGTCTGAGAGTCACAAGTCACATGGGAATTTTCTGACAGTTAGAATGTGCTGACGGCTGATAATAAGAGTTTTTCCGTGCAGTGTTTCGCATGGGCCGAGCAGATATAAGAATTGTGGGAGCAGAAGGAGCAAGATTTCCCGGCTCTTACTAGTCAATCTGCACCGCACCCCGGTCTCGAATGGATGATCTCTGCCTTCGACGCAAGCCAAATACCACATCATATTTTACTTGTGCTGCTTAGAAATTTTACATATTAACATTTCATTTCTTTATTAACTTTTACATTTTAATTTGCTCTAGGAGCTTCTCTCCAAGAGTTGATAAAATATTCTCTACACCTCGAAAATCTTTCATTCTGTAACTTGCGCAACCTGACACCTTCCCAAAAGATGTATGGTTTACACGTAACTAGACAATATTAGTCTCAAATTTTTCGTAACCTTCAATAATAGGCATAGCGAAATATTCCACATATAGTATTCTAGTGGTTATCAAATATTATATAGACTTTTTCTGTATATATGTATGTATGTAATGTTTTGAATCGTAAACACGACCAAAAAATGCATTGGTGGAAGAAAACTTCCACACACAACTTACACACACAACTTGATCGAATGTTATTAAACTAGAATCAGAATAGAAATGTTATACTCGAACAAAATAAATCCTTTTTCGCCAATCTTCCAACCAGAGCAACACAGCATCTGTCTTTAATGTGCTTCAAAATTCAATTACACCCCCACTGACGACAAACAAATGAAATTTCCATCGAGTTGGGTCTGTAGCCGTGCAGGGGATGGAACCCGTATACCCCTTTTAGGGCTGTGGTACCT
This sequence comes from Agrypnia vestita, assembly GCA_016648135.1. Lineage (NCBI taxonomy): Eukaryota > Metazoa > Arthropoda > Insecta > Trichoptera > Phryganeidae > Agrypnia > Agrypnia vestita. The sequence goes on along the minus strand of JADDOH010001658.1, from coordinate 33,580 downwards.
TCGCATCCCTATCCATATAATATATATAATAAGAAGACTATTTCGGGACACTTTACTCTGTAGCAGGGTTTTGATTTCTTAAATTCCAATACTTAAAAAAAAACACGTACTGATTATTTCTTTAAAACTTCAAAATGAATTTGTGGCAACTTTATTAATATTGATAATGAGAAACACTTTGTACAAACTACTATTTATTAAATAATCAATATGTTTCGAGGACAATGGTCCCTTCATTACCATGTGTCACCATGTTTGTTACTAAACGTTAGCTTATGGATTTTGTTTATATTCTGTTTGTGATTCTGTCATTTATGATATTTCATTTTTCTTTGTGTAAAATGAAATATCATAAATGCAACTCATTACCAACGTAACGAGTTGCTTATATTTGTATTTTTATATATAATAATAATAAGAGCGCTGTACTTTTCGTAACGTACACTTTTATTTTTTTCATCGCAATAATTGATATTTTAATAGATAATGGAATGTTTTTTCAGCGGTCTTCTGGGTAAAATTTGTCACAAGTTTGAGTAAAGAAATAGCATTTTGGTATAAATAAACTTTGGTATAAATATACAATTTAAACGATATTTGAAGAAACTAAAAAAATATATAATTTTCAGTTTACAAGGTGGGATGGAGCAGAAAAATATAATCTAAGCAGTATTATGAAATCAAATGCATAGTGCGTTTTTTTAGTTCCGTTCTAAGAATGTCTTTAAAAATAAATGTTTTAAAAACAGATATGTAAGTACTATAAAACAATTAAAATAGTCATTGTTTAAAAATTTTTGTAAAATACAATAGCTCTTTTAAATGTAATTATTTATATTTTAAAGCATTGTATCAATATCGTGAACGTAAAAGTATTTATTATATTTTATTTACTTATTATTTCAGTAGTAAATTAATTTTATCATGCTATTCAATGACGACTCAAGGGTAGAAAGATTACGAAGCCTGCATGCAATTTATTAAATTGTTCAGAAAATATTTTAACCTGTTTACGTTTACAGTTTTTTATGAGCTCTCAGAAAACAAAAAAATATCTTGATTAAAGCTTGGCTTATTTTTGTTTATTTAACACGATACCACCCTTTTAACTAAATTTTCATAATGACATTAAATAATTATTCTAGGTTACGTGAAAATTTTGTATTTTACCTACCAATATAAAAAGTAAGTAATGCCAATTTTTTATTTATTTATAAATACATTACGTTTTTAATATACAAGTAGTGCATATTTTATATCGTCTTCATCAGAAATGCAAACATTGAAAAGGTTTCAACTATAGATTTGATAATAATAACCTGATAATAAATATGTTTATAGACTATAATAAATAAACAATTTAAAAAAACTAACCCATAAAACGAAGTTTTTATTATACTCCCTTTCTCATTTACTAGTGGAAACTGGTTTGGCGCTTAACCTACGCGTTGGGCTTCGGTCGGGCGAAGCCACGAAAGGGAATAACAAAAAATTTCCAAAAATCCAAAATTGTACTATAATCAGGTCTAATTTCTACCAGATGCGACGAAATATTTTCATACAACTGAGAAAGTTGTGTGAAAAAACCATTAAAAATTTCTAAAAATCCAAAATTATACTATAAATATTATTATTTTTTAACGAAAATTTGATAGATCTTCTTGATAGTCGCCCCGAGTCTGCTTGCAAAGCTTAAGCTCGATTGGATTACGGGAAAAGGGTTAAAAATTTATCCAAAAATTTTGCATCAAAGAAACAAACGACAGACACCCATAAAGGGAGTAAAAATCAAGAAAGATAATGTGAAGACCTAAAAATTGGAAAAAATAATTCATTTCTAGTACGTATGTACAATGTAATACAAAGTTCAAAGCAACCGTTCTTAAAAAAATTACATATGCTCATTAATTATTTTAAATTTTAAAGAATAATAAAAAAATATTTTTCTCTTCCATCCAAGTCAACTGTAAGTGAACTTATATTTTTACTCATTAATTTATTTTTAAAAATTTCATATTTTATAATGTGGCATCGATTTAGTGAATTATACACATTGGCCAATTTTGGATGGATTATAAATCAACGCTTTTCTGTTTAAATTTAGCGTAATTTCTATGATACAATTCTCGCTTTGGCCAAGTGTTTGAAGAATAAAATAATTCAATGACGTTGAACCTCTGAAGACTATTTTTCGGTATTTTAACCAACTTAGAAGTAAATAATTACATCGGTATTTCCATTTACCTTTTTATTAAGCATGAAATTTATCTACGATAATTTAAATTTAATAGACTAAAATGCATATTTGGATATATTGCCACGTACTTGCCACCATTGAATTCTATTAAAATAGTTTTGTAAATGATACACTATATTTGAAAATAGTTAACAAAACCTTTATGAATCAGAATTATCCATATAAAATTTTTGCGAACCAAAATTTTCACCAGAAAATCGCCCTTTAATATATCGCTTCGCTCGTACCCAATTAACTCCGACTCTTCAAACTACTAACCCTCCGGCAGCGTGCTATTTATAGGAACGCTGCTTACTCTCACCCGCGCGTCCCGTATGTACCAATGAAAGTATTCCGTATTCAGAAACATTATGACGTGAAGTTCTGATGCTTCCATCAGAACTCCTCGTCACCACCAGTTTTGCTCAGTCGGAGAAGAATGGGGACTCACCTTACTTCTACATTTCAAACTCAGGGTACTTCTGGTGTCGTGTACGCTGCACTTCTGCTGTCTCTCATTTTAACATATTTAAAGTTGCAACAGTTCAATGACAAGGGTTATACAACGAAACATTATTTAGTTAATTAACATGTGAATTTATTCAAATAAATTTAATCAAAAATTAATGGTGCCACAGAAGGTGACAATTTTCCATAAAATATTTTTGTGAATTTTGCACATCGAAATCTTTTTTGTACAATAAATAGAGTTGAATCATTTAATTTACCACGCCTCGACATCAGCGCTAGCGGCCGCATTAAACAAGGATGGAAAAGACAATCGAAACTAAATACTTTTATACTACTAGCGGTGACGCAGCGCTGGTGTCGGAAACGCCGGCAATTACATTCTGTAGATTCAATTAACATCAGTTTACATTTATATACAATAACAATATACAATATACAATAACAAAATTACTAAATCAGATTAAAAAAAAACAATGAAGCTACAATAGGCTGTGCGAATACATTCGCTTGGTGACATTGATTTAAGATAACATGTCACAATTTCTGGCATAAACACCGCTTCCGCATGTAGTTAGCAATGTTCTTTTAAAAACTCCTGACCTGATGGACTCGTTCTATTCAATTTTCGGAGCCAGATACACTCCCAGCTCGCTCCAGGCGTGACGTGATGTTGATGATTAAAAAATTTGGAATACCAGGCATGTCGTGGTCTTCATTTTACTGGCCTTGCATCTGAAGCAGGATTGCTCCCTTATGGGTCCAGAGAACAACCCCGCCCCGAGGCTTTGGGCTGCCGATGCAGATGACTTCCGGAACATCATCTCTGCAGCTGCCCCCCAGGCGTTGCAAGGGATGCACCTTTCACTCCACGCCGCGTCACCTGGCCATGGCGCGAAACGCTGGCGTGGAAGGACCCTCTGTACGAAAGACATTATTAAACAAACAATCATGTAATTTCACAAGTTATCTTTATGCCACTTCAAATTGCGTCTCTCGGAATGAGCTTACCTCTTAACACGAGGGTTCACAGAAAGGCTCACATCTTGCGTGCGGAAGTGTCAGATTTCGAATGCGCCATTTTGAAACACCGTCCCCGACGTTCGCGACCGCCGTGAAACTATCTGCAGTAGACCAAAGACATTTATCTTTTCCCATAGAGCATTCGCGGTACCTACGCAGATTAAAATCAATTTTGGTGCAGATATTTGGTGCGGGGATCGATAAATTCATTACTTTTAGATGTTTCGCGAAGAGGTGTGACGAACAGAGGTTGCTACGTCACAACATATTTGTCATTATATCTATATCTATCCATAGTTTATCCATATTTGGTTTAGCAATATCTAGATATAGTAGAGTCACCAAACTATTCTTGCAACATGAATTCCCTTGGCATTAATCTATACACACACAAAATATATTTTTAGTCAAAAATCAAAAATAATGAGTTCACTGGCTTAAAACCAATGCACAATCCATACGCCCATTCACACACGCGCACACACACTCACATACATACACTGTTTAGTATTTCTTTGTTTTTTTTTTAATATTCAAACATTGTAAGCTTCAATTGAATTAATAAAAAATAAAAAATACTTTCTTCTATATTACTTTATTATTATTTCTATTTGTATTATTATTACTAAATTATTTTCTTACCTATATTTCTTACAATAATAATTCTTACAATAAATAATATACAACAAATAATTCGTACAGTATAACAAGTAAAAATATTACGCACCCTTCTGCATTTCTGCGACGTAATTCAATAAATTTTTATTTCTTAACCTGGCAACCCTGTGAAGATCTTCTAAATTTCGATATCATCTCCTTTGCCCACTTCAGCCACACTCGAGATATTTCATACGGACCAAGGACGCGCTCTTTTTTGTACCGCCTAAAACGGCACATTGAGAGCACCAGGACATTTTAAAGGCTCGATTCCAAATCACAAACCATTTAAACCGTGGGAGGTGTAATATACTTCGATTTGTGAGTTTCTAGAGGGCGAGATGGATAAGTGTGAATTTGAATTTTATAACTGAATGGGATGAGATTTTCCTAACTTCAGTGTACGAATTTAAATCATATTTCTATATAATATACGTAGTCTCTCTCGTAATAATACAAAAAAATTACTCCTATATTGAACACGATTTTGAAGCGATTTTTTGTGACATAAAATAGACAAGCGAACACGGAATATGTGTCATATCAATTTTGTTTATGTTCTCCAAGTTAACGCTTGTGATATGAAAGAAAAACTTACTTGTTGGCTCTCGTAGTCTAGTGGGCATGACAAAGTAAAAATGTAGTAAAACATTTAAAATTTTATTAAAATTTATTAATAAAATATATTTAACAATAAACCTATGAAAGAAAAATCACCGTTCTATGTTAATATAACTTTTTTCCACGTAATTAATTAATAATTAAGTTTCTTTTTTATTGTAGAATTTTTTTATTCTTTCTTTCTATATAATTAAAATGCCTTCGTATATCATAAATATTTATCATTACTGACATATTTCTAAATGTGGAGACCTGTAATTGGCCATCTATATTGTATCAATGTTTTCTATGCTTTTTTTGTGCTGTTGGTCTTCCATAAACATTAAATAAATAAATAAATAAATAAATAAAAAAATGGTAAACTTTGTATAAATCACTTTGATTAAATATTACTTTATTTTACAATAAACGTATTTTATAAAAAAGTTATTAATTTCTTAAAATGAATAATTTTGTCCAATTTAAATTAATCCAATTAGAGGATTTAAAAAAATATTTAAAAAAGTATAATTCTTTTACATTTAAAATAGATTTTTTCTGAAAACAATTATTAATTTATATTTTCTTCACGGATATATAGTTACACTCTAAGTTAAGCTACAATTCACCGTTCTTTAAAAATTTTACAATATTTATGATTATTTTGAAGCTGAGACATTAAAATTATTTTTTTTTGATGTTAGAAACTCCAATGGAATACCTGATTTTGAAATTTACATCTTGAAAATTGTTGAATGTTAAAATCTAATTCAATTGAGCGAATATTATTATTTTATTGAACAGATTGAATCTTTACAAAGTTTAGAATTAAATAAGAATATTTTAAATATTTTCGTTTATAGCAAACGATATTGTATTTTTTATACCATATATCAAGAAGTACTTGATTTTGTCAAAATTTATTCTGAAACCCTTACAAGTGCGGAACTTGAAAAATAATATTTATTAAACCAAAATTTTAAAGAAATAAGTTTTTTTCATTTTTAAGCAAAAAATTGTTTTGTTTTATTCCAATTCAAGACGCTTCAATATCCTTAAACAAATAGCTTGCTGCGATATTTCTCGTAGCAAAAATTATTATTTTCCTTGCACATCTACACATACATATGTATATCAGTATATCGATTGAAATTAATAAAAAAATAATATTATCCCCACCATTGTCATCATTATCTTCAACCTCTTGCCTCAGTAGGATCGAGAGCCCAAAGACTCGACAAGGTGCTTCCAGATTTCCCTATCTTATACTGCTTCCGTGTGTATCTTATACTGCGTACTGTTCCAGTCCCATTTTAATCTGAAGCAAAATGATACTTCTTGCTAATCTTTCCTCTAGCATTTTTATTGCATGTCCAATCAACTCAATAAATGTGTGCCAATATAAGGCACACATTTAACCGAATGTGTGCCTTATATTGGCACTTCTCTCTGTGTTTACCAGTGTGACTCCCGTTACCTCGTACGAAGCTAATCTCGGCAGCCTGGATTTTTGCACTCACTCTCTCCATTAGGATCCAAATTTGATGGCCATGTATTAGGGTGAGCCTAAACTCATATTTGAAAAGAGTAAGTATTGTCTTAACACTTAACTTGGAATTTCTTATCACCGCACTATGAAGAGAATGTAAAACGATAGCCGCAACTCCGATTATTTAAACTATTTCATTTTCCTGCCTTTTACCGCTAGAATTGCCGTCCTAAGGTATTTGAATTTATCGACTTGCTTTAGCTGTGTCCCCTATATATTAATTCAGTACTGCTCTTGGTCTCTTTCTACGATCATGGCCTCTCATTTTGTAATGATAATCTTCATTCCAACTTGAAGGACTCCTCATTGAAGGAATTTATCTACTCTTGTAGGTCCTATTGTGTGAGTGCTAGCCTCGCTATGTCATCCGCGAAAAGTAAGGAATCGATTTGCACATCTCTAACTCTCACGGCCCTTAAGTTTTGCTTTTTCGGCTTATCCTATCAATAAAATGATTGGCGAAAGCGAGCAACGTTATCTGAATCCTATTTCATCATTGAACTCCTCCGGTAAAGAAGAAAACAAATAAATAACTTATCTAGAATGTCATTTTATTAATTATTCATAATAATTATGAACTTGTAAGCATTAAAAAATGCTGAATTATTTTGTTGTATTAAAACAACAAACTCAATGGCTTCAATATGTTATTTAGTTTGTTACGAGTTTTGTCGGCCCCTGTATTCCTGAAACACATGAAGTTATCAGCGAGCTTTCGAAAACCACGGGGGAAAATAATTTTCTCCGCCCAGAAAGGTCCCTAAATAGGGTGAGAGCCGGCGAAAGAAGGGCTGGGGTAGAAAACAACTCGTGCCGACAAAGATAACAAAAAAATACGAAAAATTCTACAGAAAATCGCCTGGCTATTTTAAGCGATCGACCTAAATTCGTAACGAGACGAAGGGATACCTACGTTGGTAGATGCACATACAGAACCCTTGATCAAACCAGATACACAATTCTTTAAGGATATATTTGGTCTAGCACACATAAAATATTTATCGTTCCTCAATGAGATCAATGTAAACTAAGCTAATTTAGTAGATGTATCTCTCAGAAATATTTGTTATAATAAGCTGCCTTAAGTATTGTCACGATATGTGACTATGGGAGGCAAATTTAAACACTTAAACAAATTAAACTTTTATTTATTATGCAAAAAGTCATTGAATACGAATTAAATGGGAACAATGTTATTAAATTTTTAAATAGTTACTAAATGTTTCTTGAATATACCACACACTTATTATTACACTGTTTCTTAATTCTCACTAATTTACTCCAGTTACAACTGATTATATTGCATCGATCACTTTCTCGAATATTCTGTTCAATTTTCTAACATAGAAAAACTTCTCATTAAACATCACTCAGACTGAATTGCGCATCACGGTGCTCCTTGTATTAATAATACCTAATCTTGTTCGTCTAAAGTCTAGATGCTTCCAATATTCCAGAACGTCCTTGTAACTTCGACGTTTCGGATCTCCCACTTATTCTATAGTCAACTAGTCAGCCTCCATCTCTGTGAATAAATGCGCCCAGATACTTAAATGCAACATAGTTGGCTTATTTCCCCGTCCAGTTAAATTCGACAAATTTCAGCGTGTGTCTTCAAATAGCAGGTGACAAATGACAACACCAACACTCATAAAAACACATCAGCTCTGATGGTGGACCCTGCAATGGGATCCGAAACGTCGGCCAGAAAGATCGTAAAAATACGTCATAATACCCCAGAAGACACAAACCAGAAGTAACCATTATTTTCATAATTGGTTTAGTAACGAGATCAGTGAGTGGAGACTTTGTAGATCATACTTGGAATAATTTTCGGACAGTCGGAATGAAATTGAAATTTTTTGCTCACTTACCAGTAATGCCTTTTCGGTAGATTTTTATGCCCTAATTATTTATAATATTGCAAAGTAGCGTTTTTATGGGCACATGAAGTATTCTAGCAGGAAAATCATAATTCGGAAGATGACAAACATTATTAATTAAAATATTCATTCACGCGAGATCACTAGGTTACAAACTACATTCTACTACTTCATTAATTGACTATCATCGTTTCTTTCTTTTTTCGTAAAAACAATGATCTAATAAAATTAATCACATAATTTTAAGGATAACATTAAATAATATTTTCGAAACAGAACCATTGAAATTTTCATAACGAAATTAAATAAAACTCAAAATGAAATCTAAATTAAATTAGATCGTTTCCAAAATCCATCTCTCTGACCCTTTTTGCTCCCGTCTATCATTGTATTAATGTAAAACGTAATTTACATCGCGTTTATAAATGAAAAATTTAAATCGCGGAAGTCCACGATTAGTTGAGTGTTGGCTTTTCAAATTAAAATAATTAATTTCGTATAAAATAAATAATTTCTAAGAAGTTTTAAATATAACTCAAATATATTACAAACTTCTTAGAAAAAAAAAGTGTTCCTGAAAATATTTCTAGAAATAATTACTTTACCGAGATTTTATAATTAATTTTTATGTTATATACATAAAAGGTAATTGTTACAAGTCAACTTACATATAAAATAAATAGGTCCACAGTAAATAAAAATCTAATTCAATAGGAAAAATCTAATAAAATTTAATCTATTTTAAAACTGATCGAATAGATAATATTATATTCAAATTTATTTTAAATACATACATACAGTGGCAGTGGTAAAACGGGTATTTATATCAGTGAAATACTAAAATTTAATCTCCGAAAAAATTTGTTTCCTATTATTTGTGTCTATTATTCAATATACCCATTGTACTTCCGTTGTCTTCTAAAACAGTGTCATCAGTCGTCATTTTTTTTCAACGAAATAATTTCTTACCCTCTAATTTTTTGAAATATTTTTTTTTTACTGAGAACAACATTTTGTTGCTTTCAGTCTAAAAGCCTTCTATTAAATAGTAATTGATAAAGTGTGTGAATTGCGTTGAAGCCTTGTATTAAAGAGCAATTAATAAAGTGCGTGAATTGCGTATTGTATTAGGGGTATCAAAACAAAGGTTACAATATCCAAAAAAAATTAAATGCAGTTAACGTGGATTACATATTTAAAATTTACTAAATTTATGATTTTATAGGAAATGTAGCTTTGTCCCTTTCAAAATCATGTTTCCAAATCACTATTAAAAGTAATAACAGAAATATCCAGGTTATTTAAAATGCAAAGGCAGCAAATCCACTCCATCTTATCAACCCCCAAGGATGTCACGTGAAAAAATGGCCGCTTCACACTTAAATAAGAGTTGCTGAGACGTATTTAAATAGAAAACAGAGATTACAATTGTTTTCAAATTATTTTCAATAAGTATTAAGGAATTCAGAGAAATTTCCTCGTGTAGAGGCAGGTTTTTAGTATTTATCTCAGAAACACCTTGATATGGTGCGATATTGATGCCATTGCTTTTAAGCCCCGCCTATTATATAATTATATCTACGCTATCTACTTGTGAAATAATTATTATATCGATGTAAAAGTTTCTATGTCTAGCAATCTAGATCTTTTAAAGCGATTTTTTTTAATTAAATCAAATTTATATGAAACCTCGCTATTTGGAGACCACCCTTTAAGTTCACCTCATTCTTAGTTTACCTAGTACTTAAACAATAATTAATCTCTTTAATTTTCAACTAAAGTCCGTTCTATCTCGCTGATGCTGCGCATCGCGGTGATGAATTAAACTAAGTGTCAAAAAAGGAAGCGGGAACTTTTGAAAACAACAAAACTAGAGTTTTTGAAAGATGATGAATTGTGCCGACTCCGCGGTAATGAGAAAACTTATCTGTGGGCATATCGAGAGCTCCATCACAGCGCTTGCTCCTACCTTAACAACTCTTCCCAAGTTTTCTTTCGCGTCTTCATGTAAAAGTCTTCATTTTATGGACCCTTAATTGAGTACAGAATGTAAGGACTATGAAAGTTTTACTTGCGAATTTTTTATATTCCCCGTTTTGTCATAAAAAAATGCTATGTAAACAACATGTTCTTTATGTTTTATACATCGGACTAGCCGTACACCCGCGGAAAAGCACGGAACATAATTTATGTATAATTTATTTCAGAATATTTTAGGTTTGTCGAAATTTTTCGAAAGAACACAGTACTGGATTTTGTCCCAGGGACATCATTAATCAAGGTATATTATAGATTTCTCATAGAGATAAAAATACGGTGCAACGTTTATCATTTCCACCCATGACAGAATGCCACATCTATCAAATTTTTGGATGTTGTATATATATTTCAATCTTACAATCCATTTCATATATATATATCTATTATAATAATCATTAGCGCAACATCTATAATATATCTTTATTATTTATTTATTTATATATAATTAAAAAAATGACAAACTTTGAATGTAGTAACCGTAAATTAATGCCGTGGAAAAGCGGTGGTGTCTATTTCGCTTAGTTGCCGCGCTGCCATCCGCGAATAGATAATTATTATAAAATAACAACTAAAGTTTATCGGTTCAGTGGTTGCCGAGCTATTTTGGTCACCGATTTTCAAAACAGTGTTTCGAGTAAACGCGTTTGAAAATTGAGCAATAAATAAAAACAACTTACATACAATCATCGATTTCAGGTCCATTATATAAGTCCTCCATCTTACTTAGAATTCCCATATCACTAGGCACTCTTCAAAAACATAATAAAAACAGGTCTTACGTCTTATTATGAAAAAGCGCTCCTTTGGCGCCGCATAATCAACAAAGAGATGCCACTATTATCAGCTATAACTTTGTTATTTTTTTTTAATTTTCGCTTAAAATTTTCACCAGAAATTCTTAAGACCTCAAACTTTAATAAATGCAAAATTTAAAAAATCGATTTTTTCGAAACGTCTAGGTATTATGTAATATAGTGAAAATATTAAATCAGAATATTTTCACTTTTCTTCGTTAAATAATAATGGAAAGTTACACAAATATTGTCGTCTTTTGGTACGTAACAGAACCGATGATATACAACACTACGGCATTCTTAACTCAAAAATATTTTTTTTAAAAAGGTGATAGGCTTTTACTTGGGTTGCGAGTAACTTTTTCATTAATCCTAGATTCTAAAAGTATTTTTTTATTAAATGTCTAAAAATCCCAAGGATTTATAGTAGATGCAATTAATTAAAAAATAATGTTGAAAATTTCCACTTATCTGGCACTGAGTATCTTTTTATTATTTCACAACCTAAATCTTTACATTTATAGTACACAAGATTATTGATGTGAGATATTTCAAAATATTGAGGCGCTGCAAATTTTATTGTATCAAATTTTCTTTTATGTTATTTATTCTCAGGTTTGATTTTAGATAATTTTTTTTTAATAAACAGAGATGCAAGCATGGAATACGTATCGCATCACTATTACTATTTTCAAAATAAGTTAAACGCTTGTGCTATGAAAATTGGTTTTACTTTCTAATGTCCTGAAATGAGGCTCGAACTGCCAACCACCAGATCACTTACTTCTTACGTCTTAATCTTATAAATTTTTTTCTCATATTTATCTTACGAAATAGGTTTGAATTTATTTTAACAAAACAAGGTACATTTTTATGGAATAATTGAATATTTGTAATTGTATTTAAAAACTTTTTTTTTTAACTTTAATACGAGTAATAAATGCATTAAAATTAAATCACAAAAACTAAAATACCTCGCTTTTGTATTTGGAACCAACGCTTCCTAGCAATTTTACCCCTTCAATTTTGAAAAATATCCCTAACTGTAATATTATTTAAGCCACAACACCGTTCCAGAGACGATAGACCACGTTTTATATTGAAAACTCTACAGTGAACTCAGCCGAAGTTACACTGAAGCACTTTTCTCAACTTGTAAGCAAAAAATATCTCTCACGAGTATAAGTAAACTTAAATAAAATTAACAAAAAAAGCCTTCATTCACAACCACATTAATGTTTTTATTTTTAACCAATATGCAGTCAACATATTATTACTATTCTTTGTTTGTTTATTACAAAAAAAAAATTTCTGAAATACGATGAATAAAATAAAATCGATATTATAGTTTATCGGAAAAAAATGTCAATTTCCTCATAAAGAGTTTCCTAGTCCAGTGATTACGAAACTCGTCTAGTGGTAAAATCGTTCAATTAAATCACCAATTAAGTTTTTATAGTTTAGTTTGAGTGATAATTTTTTGTTCAAAATGCAAACTGTTTTTCTAAAAAGTTCAAATTTTCTGTACATTTATTGAAATGGATAATTGACGTTTTAACGCCTAATTTATGTTCCTATCATGTTCAAAATTAAAATTTTACTGCCTTTTATAAAATCATTGTATCTGATTTGATTTATGTATATTTTTTTACATATGTTTATATTTTTTTATTTATATATTTTTTTGTTTATGATACTGTTTTGTAAATCAAGAACTGAAATTCATGATACCGTTTTATAAAATCAAGAATTGAAGTTCGAGATACTCATTAATAAAATCAAAAACTGAAATTTAAATATGTACCTTTATTTTTAAAGTACCATGTGCAACTACATTTAAACATCCCCTTCGTAGGACACGATGATCTGGTTACTACATCAAGAACTTTGTGGCTAAAATTGGAAATAAAATGCCAGAGATCTGAAATTTAAAAAAAAAAATGGAAACCTGTATTCCATAATGAAAGCAGTCCGGAAGTTCTTCCATTAAGATGATGATTAATGAAAAGTAGCCCGACATAACGCAATAAGCATGACAGTGACTTCTCATGGCCAGGGTCATGGATACAATTTACGGCTAGGGCACAATAAATATATCTGATTTACTCTAGCCTGAATGTCTTTGTGATGTATTTTATTACAGTCATTGGGCCTTGCGGCTTTTGTAGCGTTGAAAAATAATAATTAAAAAGTTGTACGACTTAAGTGAATGATGTGATGACCCAACAACTTATATAATCTATCAATCCCGTAATACATAACAAAGAAAATGTAGTTATTTATGTTTTAAAACGCTACGAGTATTTTTTACTGATTCCATAGGTACCTTAATATTATTGTCTAATATAATATTAGGTCCTTACATATGAAATTGGCGTTTTGCCGTACTGGCAAATTTGATCTCAAATATCTTCTCTTTGGTTAGGAATTCCAAATCCAAATTTATACAGCTATTTACTCATGTATTTGTGTTTTGAAAATTATAATTCATTTGTTTTTTCCTCAATTGTTTTTTTCTTTGCGTCACTCAGTTTACAAAATGAAAAACTTGAAATATCGCGTTATTTACGAGTACGAGTTCCACCGTGGCACCAGTGCTGCAGAAACGGCTCGAAGGATTAATGATGTGTATGGCGACGGTGCCGCAAAAGAAAACACAGTGCGTTTTTGGTTCCAACGTTTTCGTTCTGGAAATTTCGACCTGCAGAACAAGCCCCGTGGACGGCCGGAGACCAAAGTTGATAATGAAGAATTGAAGGCTATTGTGGAAGCGGATCCATCGCAAACCACATCCCAGTTAGCTGCAGGCTGCGGTGTTAGTGATAAAACTGTTTTAATCCACTTGAAGCAAATTGGTAAGGTGAAAAAGCTTGAAAGGTGTGTACCTCACGAATTGAGTGAAGCAAATCAACAAACGCGCGTTGACTGCTGCGTTGCATTACTCAACCGGCACAATAATGAAGGGATTTTAAATCGAATCATTACCTGTGATGAAAAGTGGATCCTGTACGATAATCGGAAGCGCTCATCGCAATGACTGAACCCTGCCGAACCAGCCAAACCATGCCCCAAGCGAAAATTGACTCTAAAAAGTTACTTGTGAGCGTTTGGTGGACTAGTAGTGCTGGTGTCGTTCACTACAGATTTTTTTAAATCTGGCCAGACGATTACGGCAGATGTCTATTGTCAGCAACTGCAAACCATGATGGAAAAGCTAGCTGCTAAACAACCGAGGCTGGTTAATCGCTCTAGGCCACTGCTGCTTCATGATAACGCTAGACCACACACTGCACAACAGACGGCTACCAAATTAGAGGAGCTTTCAATTGGAAGTCAATTGGACTTCAACTAAGACATCCACCGTACTCTCCGGACCTTGCCCCAAACAGATTACCATTTTTTTCGAAATTTGGATAACTTCTTGCAAAGGAAAAAATTCAACTCCGATGGGGCAGTCCAAACCGCCTTCAAAGATTTTATTGATTCCCGTCCGAATGGTTTTTTTGGTAAAGGGATCGATGAACTACCTATGAGATGGCAAAAGTGCATAGATAGCAATGGTACATACTTTGATTAAATAAATATATTATAATAAAATAAAATCGGCTTTATATTCTTCCCATACTAAACGCCAATTTCATATGTAAGGACCTAATATTTACTATTCAAATACAGACTACCATAATCAGTAATTCTAGTGATTTAATAAAAAGTATGTGAATTTGTTCAATCTTCCATGATTCTAAATATTAAATAAACCATTATAGTTTAGAAATTTTACATGCAAATAACATAGGATTAAAGTTATATGAATCTCTAATTAGAAATCTCTAATTCATCAAACTGGAATCCTATGTTATTTATATCTAAAAAAGCGTTAACAGAAAATTAAATTCTTTAAATTACCTTATCTTTTTTCTTAACAGTTACCTTGTAAATAGTTCCTAATAAGTTATTCAATTCCTCAATATTTGTTTTGATTTTGTCTATATTTCAAATATTTACTTTCGTAAAGTTGTATCCTGACGAAGTGAACATTGGCCCCAATACATGTTGATTATTTAATAAATAGCGATGTTAAACAAAGTGTTTTCTCTTAAAAAATATACAATTATTATGTATTCGATATTTCTTAATAACTTTGATTCAAAATTTTTCAATATGTCTGAAATATTTTTTTGTGGACTTAGAAATTCAGTTAATGTTCACGGTATGATGTAATCCAAATATTACTACAATATTTTTAAAATTCTCACGTACAATTTGAAAGTTATGTTTTTTGTTTGTACTATAACGGCAGTGTACGCAGTTTATCTTCCAAAACAAACGTTATTACGGTGCGTCAAAAACAAAAAATAAACCTTTTTTTGGGTTTCCAAAACATATTTATGTATTTATTCGTTGGAATAAAATAAAAATATCATTTAGTTAAGCTGGAATTTAACGATGGGTAAAACAAAACGTCCCTTACCCGTTCTAAAGCGTTCCCCAGTAAGCTGTCCAGACGATAAACTTTTATACGCTACCTGTTGACCTAAATATATTTGGTCGCAGGAATTTAACCTTTTGAGTCATCAAATATGTTCGTAAACCTACGTTCAGGGTTTAACTAATTTGTAAAAAAGTAGTTTTGAAATTTTTTGACCAAACTGAACTGTTAACAATTTAAATAAATATGTATTGTGTTAAGTTTATTGATACAATATACAAAGTCTAGCTGTTTCGTTTACACCCAACCCTCTTCAGGACATTATTATATAAACTTACCTAAGTACTAAGTACAGATAATATTATCCTATATTTTATGTATTATATGTGCATGTATCAAGCAATCAAATGTCTTTTATCCAATAAACGCCGATTTATCGGTAGTGAAATTAAATATAAATATAGAAGTTTAGTAAACAAATAGAGAGAGAAGAGAACATATCAGAGGGGGATAGAGGTATGCTACTTAGGTAAGCTATGAGGTACAAGGGAAAGGGTAGGAATTATATTGCGAGAATGGGAACACATTTAAAATTAATAACAATAACTGGATCTTTTATATAGCGTTGGTTTCATGACTACTCACCTGAAGAGCACTTAAAATAGACATAATAATCATATAATCTCATATACTGATAATTAGAGAAATATAAGAGACTTCTACCTATATTTCTCATTTTTAAATAGTTTCGTCTCTGTAAGAATTCTACAATTTATCCTTAATTATTTAAACGTCCCTCTGGGGACCTAATCCAGTACCTAACTGTGTTCTTAGAATATACTTTCATATGAAAATAAAGTTAAAATATAATATGCTGGTGCATGATGGGAGTTAAAAAATTGAAAATATTGATTTTCTGGCATATTCTCGTAGATATGTTATAATTCGAAAAATATCATATGTAAATATATATGTTAATATTAAGATTTTCGGGGGAATAGATGAAGGATTATTTTCTAGGATAACCCGCTATTGTTGTCTTGAGAAAGAATGTTATAATGTACCCAACGTTTCGGACAGATAGCACTGGCCATTTTCAAAGGCATTTTCTGTTTTGAATTGATGGCTAGCACACCCGTTCACTCCAGAAGTCGAGGTGGTCCAGAGTGGATTGCTTTTGCTTGTAAGGAACATTTATATTCCTTCATCGAAAATATCACAATTTGTGCAATTATTGACTATTATTGATAAAATTATCATCCTCATCATAAAAACTGCAATGTATCATGTTTTATAATATAGTTATCCTTTGGAACTAATAGATACTTTATAACTAATGATACTAATATAGTTATGACCTTCTACCGGGTACTATCAGGTTAAATAACGACTTGTTGTCGGTCTTGTTGTTAAAATATAAAATAAAAACATTTTATTATGAGAGGAATTCTTCCTCTGTTTATAGAATAATATCCTCTGAAACAATGTTTAACTGAGAAGACCTACCAAAGGAATTTACTTAAAATATTTACCATATTATTTTTTCAGGTAAACTTGATCGGAATCTGATAGGAACTACGAGAGTTATCGCGTCTATAAAATCCATTTTCTTCTTCTTCTTCTTGTGGGGTAATCTCCTATCAGAATCGGCGATCATTCTGGCGATTACGACTCTATTCACCGCCGTACGGAACAACTCAATCGAGTTACACTTATACCAGTCCCTCAAATTATGCAGCCATGAGATGCGGCTTCTTTTACTACTTATTTTACCTGGATGAGTTGGTTTCGACTATATATTAGTCCTCTCATAATATATCCAAGATACTGAAACATTCTCGTCTTGATAGTCCGCAGCACTTCTCGATCTTTTTCCATGCGCCGGAGGACTTCAACATTCGTCACTCTCTCCACCCAGAAATCTTTCAATACGCGTCTATAGAGCCACATCTCAAAAGCCTCGACTTTGCAGATTAGTTCTTGGTTTTGTGTCCAAGTCAATGGCAAAAATATAACCGAACCATGCGCATTCTACGTTACAGGCTTAGGTCATCTTTAGAAATTAACAATCTCTGAGAAACGCATTTGAACTTGTACTTCTTGAGGTGGATCTCGGTTCTCGTTCACCTAAGCACTTAAGTACTTGTATTGCGTGACTTTTTCTTCTGGTTAATTTTTGATGCTTATATTTTATAGCGATCTTTTTGACACTATTAACATGAAATCTTTTAATTCAACTATTAAAGATACTGCTTTCAACGATTTATGATCTGTCAAAAAAGTGCAATGAAATTAACAAAAATTTTCAAACGAAAGTAATTTTTGTATCAAAACCTGATATTTTTTATGTAAGTTCATGAGCAAACATAATAAAGGTATCCCTGCATGCACATTTTCTGATAAAATCTTCATTTCCACCGTCACGCTATCTCATGTCTAGTTATGATTTATTAAATCTCGTGAGTGCTGTGTAAAAATTAGGATATGGAATGTTGTAGGAATATAAAAATGATGTATTAAAAATATATACCCTGCCTTACAGTTTACTAAATAATGACTACATAGCCATTCAGAAGTAAAGCATTGTACGATTTTAGTATACTTGTAATAATGAGTTACATTTAACACAACAGATCGGATAATAATATATTTAAAAATATTTTCGACAACCTTCACCAACTAGATATTTTCGCCTATCGATGACCACGACTTTATGAACGAACCCGACAAGAGTAAGTTCATGCCGCTCCCCCACTTCGTCATTCTCTTCTCTACCACGATACTATCGAGCATACGTTGTATAACTAAGTGTATAATTGTGCTCGCAAACCTGTTATCTTGCTTCGTTAAGGGGTTACACCACCTCACTAATCTAAAATTTATTTTTTTGCATGGAGGTGACTGATTTTTTATTGACATTTTTTAGGGAACATATTAAATTATTTTTTGGCGAAATTTTTGAAAAAAAATGGCTGCGTCATGTTCATTCCCGTGGATTTTTTCCGCCATAACCGAAATGCAACTTTCCCCGGTGCATATTTGTCCCAGATAGAAAAGATAATATACATAATATAGGTATACATATTTACTTTCTATAATGTTTATTTTTATAAGAGTTTTAATTTCAAATGTTATTATTAAAATAGTATCATGTGATGATAGAATTCGGAGAAATTACGCACGATCAGAATCCCTCACAATACATCGCAGACAACAAAACTATAGAACCCGCTGGAATGCCCTACGACACTCTGGAATTATCCACAACATTCAAGAGACGCTAGGAACAGTCTGAAAGCGACAGAAACATTCTCGAAAACCATTGAAATGTATAGAAACATCTTGGAGATTCAAAAAACCAAAGTGTTTCGAGCGGAACCAGTGCCGCGGCGCATTATTGTTGTTTTAATGTTTAACCGAGCGACACGACCAGCGATAAAACCGACGCGCAGATTAATGTGGTATATTTATGTGGAGAATGAAACTGAATATTCTAACAAGTAATAATAAAGTATTTCAGAGTGATTGATGATTAATGAATAGTGCCTTAATTTAATTCGTGTCCAGTGATTTTATGAATTTATTAAAATAATTAGTATACCGATAACTAATTTCCAGTTTTGCATTTGCCTCCCACAGCCACGCCTAGTGACAACAATAAAATAAAATGAAATTTCACCGCTCATACTTAAAAAAAATATTAGACACAAGCTTTTCGTATTAATGTTACTGTACGTTTCTAAATAATAAAATAAATTAATAATAATATATTTATTCATGTAAAACTGTTATTTTGTACTGAATGTATTTTGTACACCAATTAGTGCATGCCGGCTGTTCGATATTCAACATGTTTAGAACAATGATATTTAACTTTATTCAAATCATGCCTTAATCTATACCTATAAAACTCTGTCTGTCTGTCTGTTCTCTGTACAAATCCACACCGTTTGTCCGATTCGATTCAAATTTTGCATACTTATGCTTTAGGAACCGGCGGGTAACATAGGTTACATTTCCCTCCTATTCTCGTACCCCTCCCCACCACCTGTATATATATACGATCTAATCTGGATAAATGTAAACATGATTGAGGAAGTTACTTTACCATTTTAACACAATTTCAGAGTTTTGCTAATATGGAGAATACATGGAAAAAGCAAAAGAAAGAAGATTAATACTTGCTGCTCTAGCAAATCAACCAACCAACCACTTCCCTCAGATTAAATGACTTATTTTATTTATAACTGACCTCAGCTTTTTCTATTGAAACACTCATCCTACAGACATTACTGGAAAAAATATTGTGAAAGGAAGTAATGATTTCTACAAAAGTACTTTATTCATTAGAAAGGCTGCTAAGTAGTTAATCTCTGACAAAAAGCTATGCTTTGGGGCGGTATTGTCTGGTTTACACAGGGTTATTTGGAAAACATTAATTACCTCGCAGAACTATAGTACTGCTTTAATTATGAGACGAAAATTTTCAAGCAACCATGACCTAAATATCGATAGTTATGGAGATATGCGACATCTAATTTAGCTTTTTTTTTCAATATTTTTGACTTATGTTTTTGACGTTAATCACGTTAATCATAAAACGTTACTCATTACAGTAACTTATATCCAATATTAAAAATTATTTACCTTTAATACAAGTCAAATAAAATAAAATAAATCTTCCAATCCTAATTGGAATTTCTGCAGGGTTTTTTTTAGCGTTTTATTCAACTTGTATTGAAACGAATGAATTTTTCATAATCGACATAAGTTACTGTAGTGATAGTTCAACGTTTTGTAAAAAAAAGTCAGAAATATTGAAAACCAAGAAAATTTTAATATTGCATAACTCAATAAATATTAACTGCAACATTTTCAATTCATAATCAAGGCAGGAATGTAGTCCTGCAGGGTTATTAATGTTTTCGAAATAACCCCGTATGAATAAGATAATTTAGTTAAAAAATAATAATAATCTGTTGCTAAATATATGTAAAATAAACGTATTAATACATTAATCGTATCATTTTGGAATTATTGGAATATGTATTGTTTTAATTATTTATTTTTTTTAGATTTTATGGCATATATTTTTTAATTATTTATTTTTATTTTTTGATACATATCTGAAATCTTTAACCTGGATATTATCATATTATCAGTTTACATATTAAAAAATTATACCAATATCAAAGACACACACGAGTAAATTTGAAGAATAATATTCCTAAATAATTAGTTTAGCATAAAATGCTCCTTCCAAATTATTTGAAATAACACAGTATTCTGTATTTAATTTCTTTTCATATCAAAAAGGGAGATTAAATAGAAGAATAACCTTTTGGACTTACGAAAAATATGAAGGAATCAAGAAAAACGAAATTAGCATTACGTTGAAAAAAAGATATGGCTAGACTTTGCTATAAGATATTATTATAACTTTTAAGGATTCGGAAAAAAAATCAATAAAATGAACTAGATCATTATATTTAAGATGCTGAATTAAATAACTATATAAAAACTTGATAAAATCAATAAACTCTACTCGGCAATGAAGTTTTTGAAAAAAAAGAGAAGGACAAAGAAAAATTGAGACACGAATGTACTTTTAAATTTATATATGCAGGAATTTATAAAAAGAATCATAGGGGATACAAGAGAAATTATATCAATTTAAAAGCGAAGAATGGTAAAAGTATGGTAATAAAAACTAAAAAAAAACTTCAAATTATGATCATCTTGAAACAATCAAAGACGGCACCTTAATCACAATGCTCGTAGATCATCACAAAAATTAGAGAAGTAAAAATTAGAAATATTTTGAATCAGAAAAACGCTGGTTTATTTAATATAAAAAAGTGAAAATGGAAAGCTTTTAATGTAAAACAATAAACACCGAAAAATACGGAAGTGAGTTTTGAACAACCGACAAAATAGAAATTGAGGTTGAATCGTTCAAGATATGGTCCCGGAAAAGTACGGAAAGAATAATCTGTATCCAGAGAGAAGAAAAGTGGTCCGTATTAGACACCATCAAAATTTAAGGTACAATACGTGGGATATATTCATAGGCAGAAAACATTAAATATGAGTAATAAAATTAATTGAGTAATAAAATTGAAAGAAAAACTGTGGTACGAAAGCAGAGAGATCCACGAAAAATATATATTCACCCAAATAATTAGCAAGACAAATGAAACTCATTAATCCTATCACATTTCCCCCAATAATTTCGAATGTCCTTTCCATTAGCTGATGTCATTCCGTTTTCAAAATAAGTATAACATCAAAATTTTTATTAAATAAAATGGAAACATTGACTATATGTTTTTTTAATAAAATGCTCTGAATTAGATTTTTAATATTTCAGTTTAATGAAAATTAAATCTAGTAAGTGCATCCATCACTATATCGTATGTCAGTTATCGGCTATCATCGATCGCTAGGCCCTGCGGGCGGCTTTTCTAGCCGCTGCACGGTCACTGATGTCTGCAATTGTCTATTTGCTTCTGCACTGTAGTACTTACTGTACTGGCTGTACTGGCCGCTATGCGGCCATTGGCTATCGGTTGCACTAAGCGCTGCACGGCTGATAATGGCCGCTGCGCGATCATTAGTGTCTGCGATTAGCTATAAGCCCATTGCCTGTTGCTTTTCATACGATTTGGTTATTTTTTTAAACCGGTAATTGCAAACACACGCCAACCAAATATCATAAAGATGATCCGTTTCCGAAAATACTTTCTAGTTTGACACGTTATCAACCTACCTAACCCAACCTAACCTAACCTAAAATTAAGCAGTCCAGAAAAACCAACCCAAAAGGTCAACCAGTCAAAAAATATAATTAATTGATAAAATCTTACCTTAAAGTGACTCGAATGTAAAATAATGTATATATAATATTTCAACACATTAACTAGTAAACAAATAAATTTTTAAATAATCTGTAAATCTCATTTCTTTATAAAAATCAAAAGGTTTGGTATTTTTAAGTTGCAAGAAAAAAACATCTAACTTGATGCAGACCTAGCGCAATCATCAAAATATATCATTGCACTAACGCTCCCAGATTGCTCTTGTATTTAAACAAACAAATTTCGAAACAAAAAATCATATTTCAATATTTAATAATATGTCCAGCACTAAAGTTATCAAGACGCTACGCTACTCTAGATAGCGCTGTTCTCACAACCTTAACTGGAGGCCGAAAAATATATAATAAAATGATGCCATTTTTGGCGGATTATAGCTAGTATAATTATTAATGTTTTAATGTAATGAGGTTGTTTAGTAATTAATTGCGGTTTTGTTGAGTTGTAAATTCTTTATGAAAAATTACAACATTTCAATGAATTATATATTTCTCCATTATTGTTTAAAACTTTATCCTGTCTTTCAAATAATTTTTCCATGCCTTTTCTATGAAAATCGGCTGGTCTGGTATCGAAATATTCGTTGAGACAATTTTTAATGTCATCATCGTTGGACGCTACGAATTTTATTGGAGAGCGATCTAAAATGTGATATCTGACGGAGCGAGGTAGAGCGGATGTAGCAGAATTTTCCAGTTGGGCTCCTGGAACCTTGATTAAAGGCTACGGAAGTATGTATCGTCTATTTTTCTCAACTTGGTACTTCATTCTAAAAATACAAAAATAAATAATATGCAGGAGAAAGGAGTGCTATCGCGAAGCATTATTAGATGACCCAATCGACACCTATCGGTCATCCGCTGAGAGTTTTTACATGACTTATGCAAAAAAAAAAACATAATATATGTTTATCTATTTCATTTGCACTTCCATTGACTTCATACAAAAGAAGAAGGTTCTTGCCCTTTGATCCCCATTCACTTTTACATATTTTCTGTCTCTTATTCGTTCCGACAGCCGTTCACCCAGATACATTACACGAAGTATAAGAATAATATGATAAAGAACATTTTAAAAATAGCGAACTTACTAAACGGTTCTTTTGTACCGTAATTTTCTGTATGAAAATATTTTAAATATATTTTCGTGTCGGTGATAAAATGTGTGTGGGACATCCTTTATATTTCCTATTGAGAAAATCAGGTCCAGCGCAAAAAGGACAGTACCCAAATAACAAGCCGTCGCCAGGGGAGGGGGCGGGCCTGAACACTGCTGTTTTTCCGCTGCCATTTGTTTGTCTTTTGTTTCGCCATTCACAATGGAGGACAGACAAACAAACAAACAAACAAACAAAACAAACGAATGGCATACGATTTGACGGCTACGAAGCGCTCAGAGACAGCTCGCCCCCCTTCCCCGTCGCAACGGAAACGAGTGTAATTGACAAGAATAATTACTGTCACACTGTCGTCAGAGCCGCGCCGGGTGGTGGACGGAAGTATGCGAGGAAACTCTTGGCAAACTGAGCAACCCAATATTATTACTGCGTCACTCCAATCTCCCACCCACAATTATAGAATGTACGATGTAATATATATATATATATGGGATATGACAATTTATTAACCGGAATGGCCGCATATTTCACCTGTGACGTAATTGTATCGAGATTACGCGAGTATCTAAATTTTTACCCGACCGCGCGACGCAAAGGAGGGTAGTGTGTTTATCACTGCATATAAATGTATGTATCTATGTTTGTTCCTTGCTGGCGCTCTAGAGACCAAACGCGTAGGCCGATGTTGATGATTCTTACGTCAATCGATTTGTCTTAATCTTTAAAATGTCACTAAAGTACTAAGTCACATGAGTAATCAGAATTCAATATGGCGGCTACCAGACGCCATATTGTGAAAAATAAAAAAATTAAATACTTAACAGAATTCTAGACTAGTGGACTTGGTTCTTTCTTTTCAGTTTTTATTTAAATTTCTGTTTAATTTTTATTTAAAAAATTGCGTCTTTGCCTCTGGGAAACAAAAATTAATTATCCTTATCTTATGAAAAGTATGATTTAATATTCTAGCTATGATTCGTGGTTACGGCTTGAGTTTTTGTTTTCAACTATTTCTATATACAACTTCATATCAATGCTGCTCCTATTTTACTTGTTTGCGCACAATATATTCGTTTCTTTTATCCATGTGAAAGTCGAACTGAAGTGAATATTTTTCTACTAAAGCCATATTATGGTCGCCCCATCTTAACATCTGCGAGTTTTATGCAGCCGGCAATGAAATTTTTCGTGCTACGGCGAGTTTCCTCAAAGGCTTATTTTTTTATGAGAATTGTGCACACGTCACTTACTGAAACTACACTGTTACCATACATAACGTTTTGTGTGTATTTCAATTTGCTTCTTTACTTGTCAAATGTCATGTATTACTATTATTTCATTTAAGATCTTTAGTTACAATTAATAATACATATAAATTATATCTGCTTTTGTTTAGGTGAATTCGTTTATTAAACGAATTTATTAAATGTAAGTTTTTAAACTTTTAACGATTTTAACGATAACTTGTTTGTCGAATAGTGAAAGAAACATTTAATAGAAATAAGTTCATTTCCGAATTTTATTATAAATAAATTATCTTCAGACATAACCTTTATTTACGCATGGTGCACACCACTAGTATCAAACATAATAATTTCATTATCTGTCTGTCTTTCTATCTGCCTGTCCGTCTGTCTATCTGTCTGTCCTCGTAACTTCATAATTTCGTTCGCATTCACAGCTGAAAAAACGAAACTAAACGGCCGGAGATGGATAGGGATATTGCTAGGGCTGAGCCTGCGTTACTTGTCAAAAATATAGTACCTACATACAGGAGATGCGAACCATTTCACGTTCCGTCCAATCGCCATGGTAAATATAAAAAAAATGTTCAAATGTTTTTATAAAAGTCGTTATTACTACATCATGGGTGTCGGCTATGAATAATTAAATACTTATTCTTAAGGAACCGGCATGTAAAAGTACCGTCATTATTGACGGATTACAGTTAGTACATTTACTAAATGTATGCATTTAAAAATAATGCATTTCAAAATTACCTTAATGTCTCAATATTATTATATTAATAGAGGGCCCTTAATTAAATCAAAATTGCACTTTGCCATATATTGTTCTGCCAATCGAACCAAACCATGACAAATAAAAAATACGAACAGTTGTTGCAGAAGGGCTTTATATTAATAAAAAAACTTGAGTGTCAAAAAATATAGTTCTTATTCTACTACTTCACTCAATTCGATAAATATTTGACATAAATACGTTGTTTTGATTTGTGTCATGAAATTGTTATCCACATTCATGACGGACTTCATTTATTTTCTTCACTTTTTTGTTAAATTTTATTATAAACTAGCTGTTCCTTACTGGCGTTACACAGGTTTAAAGAGTAAATAAAAAATTAGTCTGTAGGAGGAAACAAAGATACCGTTGTTTTGCCTCTAATAAAAATAATGTTTCCATTTAATCTAGACTGGGGCAGATGAGATATCTAGGGGAAAAATGTGACCTATGTTTTCTGTCGGATCCTAAAGAAGAAGTATTCAAAATTTGGGTCAGATCTGTCAAACGGTATAGATATTTACAGAAAATAAACCGGGGGAGGAGAAAATGAAAATGAGAAAACTCATTTTACCCGCCGGGTCCTAAAAAATAAGTATTCAAAATTTCAGTCAGATCGGTCGAACGGTACAGATATACATGGAAAATATACCAGGGGGAGTGAGTGTATAATGTTTTAAATACCTACATTGTAATTTCATGCCAATACAACTGTAATACATATAAGATATTTTGGAGCTCAATAATTTTAACACAACGTGACTTATATCGTTACCCGGTCAGTTATTATATTGCAATCTTACTTTATCAAATAATTACTAAAATTTTGAGAGCCAGAACCACCTTCATCCTTTAAAATAGAAAATACCTAATATTTAACAGAGCAAATAGTGAGTAAATTGAGAAATTAGTACAAGTAATATTTTCTTACATATATATCTTACTTCTTTCTTACAGATACAAGTAAAATTACCAGAAAAGAGATAATTAAAATTTACAGAATTATTTGAAAAAAAACTTAAAAAGTGTTTTTTGTAAAATGAGCTTTTTCGTCATAAAACATGAAGACTCTCAGGTACAAATATCATTCTTGAATTTCATATTTTTATATTAAAATTGGAAAATAAAATTACCCAAAAAATTGACGTTAATGTACTGAGCTACCGTGGTGAAACTGGATAACGCCCCACTCCTGGATAGGGAGGTCCGTTTTGTAATCCCGGTAGCAGATAAAATATATTTTTGTTGATTTGATTTTTTTTTTTAATTTTTCTAATTGATTTATGATTTTGATAATATTCTTAAGTAATTAATATCAAATTAAACTTAGGTTTATTTTTGCTAGAAAGATATTTAATGTGTGCTGAAAAACTTTACTGTATGAAGAGGCCATAGCGTATCTTATACGAGGGATGAAGTGTATGTTTGAGAATAAATGAGTACCTACTATACACTATGCTTTGACGTTACAAATTATATCAAAGAGAACTGTACAATATCATTATAGCTATTTGTTTCGTACCTACATAGATTTATATTTAATGAAAGAGCCGTACGGACGAGAATACATCATCTGATAATATGCCCTCTACGTAGATTTTGCAATATTAGCAGCAAATAGTAAATGTGATATACAGAGCCTGGTGATTAGAATGAACGACGTATTCGCGAAAATTTAACTTGTACTGCAATATTCTTCACAAAAAGCTTTTCAAACATTTCTATAATTTAGCTGTCTCGAATGGCTTGAGTGACCACTTTGTCTATAAACTCAATTTTAATTTAAGTATTCGTTGCATCCTGATGAAAGGACTATTGGCCCCATATGCTGATGAATAGTGGTTTTAAACAATTTTCTCTTAATATAAATATTTAAATTTGTTGAATTTCATACATTTTTTGGAGAAATGGAGTTGCGATGCTATGGTATATGCAACGACATCAGAAAGATAAGATAATTATGCTAATTATATTCCTTCTCCAAGTTGCTCAAACATTATGTGTTCATGTATACGAGTATATTGGTATTACAACACACATCAAATTTATTCTGAAAGGTTTAAATACAGTGATTTACTAAAGCTGCAGATAGATCTGAAGTCAAATCTTGAAGACCTCTCGACAATCGTTGATTGGTAGATACCCAGCAGTTGGCAGACATGCGTAGTCAAAAAAATATTTTTTCAAACATCAAAAATCTACTTTTTTACTACCAAAATCTGATACACCAAAACAAATATACTTCGCGAACAATCCAGATAACATAATACAATCCAAAAACATAATATTTTTGCTAAATTTTAGTTAAATTGTGATAAGTGAAGGCTATAAGTATAAAAACAATATGAATATTAACTATTATTATATACGTGGTACAGAATTTATTAGTAGTAATAAGTACTGTATCACAAATGTACAAACGATCCTATTAACTCTATATATTTTTGCCATTTAGAATATTGTAACCGTCTAGATTTCTTCTTTTAAAGAATATTTTATTCTAATGTTTAGCCTCCCAATGCTTAACCATAAAAATAACAGATATAAATATTAAAAAATATATATTTGGGGAAAATGTTTCCCTGAAAATTTATCACTTAATCACCAACTTTAGGAATATTCTGACGTTACCTTAACATAAATATACGCTTAAACATGCTGCGTATAATAATGGATCGAATGCGCGAACTTTTTATCCGCACGGTTCAGACACAGAGCCAAGAACAAATTACTACCTTATTCCGGCAAAATGTTTTAAAATTGAGGCAATTTTCATTAGCCACACACCATTGAGCTTACACCGTTTGAAATGTGGTGGACGGTTCTCAAATATTACACGGACAGGGATACAGTTTAAAATTGTTTGTTTATCCTGTTTGAAGTTTCATATATATAAATATACGCATCTGAAAATGTTGCCGAATAAAATATTTGAATATAAATAATATTGACACAAATTTACAAAAGCGGCGTTAAGAACAGAAAATATGGCGTACTACGGCGTTCGGCCAGGTGGAAGAGTGGTCGAACTTCATGGCGACCGGAGGCTATTTCGCTGCATCGAGTTTTGGTCTCTGGTTGGTGGTTGCCGGCTCGATGTATACGGCTAGAGATACGAGGGTTCTAGACCACCATAGCAGAATAAATAATAATGAACAAAAATGACTAAAATAAAGAATGAATGAATGGAGAAAGGATAGCATGAAATGAGTATTGATGGCAATAAAACTGTAGGACTTCTCCTGAAGACTTAGTACTGACAGGTAAAATAGAAGTTCTGTCCAGTTTAAATCCTCAGCAGTCGATGAGAAGTTGTATGAATTTAAATGAGATGATAATTGTGTACCTACCAGGAGAGTGGCGATCCATCTTCTCTACCTTCCTTGCTGTGAACGACTTGATGGTGAGAAAGTTAGTTAGTACTGGAAACAATTTAAAAATATCTTTTGGTGAAAAGGTAAATTTTTTTTTTGTATTACATTAATAATGATATATTGTGATATTTTTAGTAAGTTTAGATTTTTTTATAATAATCCGATTCTGCCATATTGGTGAATTTTATAAAATATCTATTTTTTTAATTGCTTGATGCTTGACTGGATCTATTTGAGTCGCTATAAATGATCTGATCTGATCTGAAGAGAGATATTTTTCATTAAATCACAAATAGGTCTTAAAAAGTGTTAGAAATAACATGGATGTATCTCGTTTCAAGGCTTTATTTTCTAACACTGCAAGGATGTTATTTGGCACCTTCCTACAGTTAAATTAATTATTTGAGCGCCCTCCGCTAGATGGTGCTCTAACACTATTGCGTTAAATTTGTGACGGAACTTAATTTTTAATTATCTTTCCGTCCAAATAATTTTTGTCATTCTCTTCCAGCGCCACATTTTGAATACTTTCCCGTTTATTCGTAAAAAAAGCAATTTTACTTAACAATCGTGTCTTGACCGTTATTATATAACATTGTACACCTCGTCTATTTTGAAATTTGACAGATTTTTTGACAATTCTCATATTATACGTCTATTTTGTCTGAACATATGAATATAATAATGATGTCATTAAACTCATAGGGGTTGGCTCTTTTCATTTGCATTCAGTTTAACACACTATAACGAATTATTATAATCGATATATTCTGTGTACACCACATAGTATTAAATTATACAGAGATGAACTAAACCCCTTTTATTATATTATATTAGACACGTTTATACTGCAGTTAAAATATATTTATTTTTGAATAATCAAATAGGTAATTTTAACAAAATATATTGTTATTTTTCATTTTTTCGTTTAAATCGAGTCTCCTTAAGTTAAAAGGAATTTTCGTAATAAAATACACTTACACTAATACACTTACTTAAGACATTATACACTTCTTTTAACTTTTCATGATTGCATTGGAACCAGCCTTAGAACCAGACCATGTGCCAAGAAATTTACGTTAGTTCAACTCTGTATATGTAGGTAGTCTGTGGTGTACGCTATTAATTTAAAATGTTTATTAAAATAAACGAATTAGAATTTCGCATCCGATTTTCGCAGATCTGAAATACTTTAATCGCAAAAATTAACGGACGTTACAATCTAATTTAGCAGCTCCGAGTTATTTCAATAATTAACCGGATAGGCTACATACGCACGGCGCAACTTGGAACAATTTTGGCGGCCATTCAGGAATGTATATTCAATTAAAACCGTTATCCGTTACGCGTAGGTAATCGAAAAGTTACAAAATGGCGGCCCCGCGCGGCAGTTGAAAAACCACGCTTCGCAAAATGGCCGTAAGTTACGCTCCCTGTAGCCGCTGCTCAACGCTTTAAATGTGAAATGAGCCCGGCCCGGCATTCGCATGCGCCGTGAGCGCGTCCGCATATTAACACTGCGATTTAAATTTACATTTTTATTCATATTTTCCATAGTTTTTTTTCCTAGCCACCCGACGTGTGAATAATCTGCAGACGGTGGAGGACGTATGAACGTTTGAACGTTTCAAGTATTTTCAATCCTTTGGATTAAATAATATACGGCTGTGAAGCGATGAAAATTACAGTCTAAATTTATTTTACTGCAGATTTTCACTGTCACAACTCGTGGCTTTGGTAGACTAATGAAAACACTGGAAATTAATTAGCTATTTATTAATAAGTTAATCAATGTAAAAAGTCACTTAACACGAATTTAACTTAACTCCATATCTTAATCTACAATATTTGGCAATATACCATTCGTAAATGAACGCTTTATTATCGCTAGGTAACACTTATTTATTATTATTAGGCGCAGAACTAGAGTAGTGGATATCATGGATCGTGTAGCGAAGCTAAAATGGCAATGGGCGGGACACGTTGCAGGACAGGATACTACAAGATGGCCTCCCAGAGTTCTGAAATGGAGACCTTGGGAAAATAAAAGAGGCACCGGAAGACCTCAAAAGAGATGGGCCGATGATATTGCGCTGTGGGGGGAAAGAAATGGCTACAATTAGCCAACAACAGGGAAGAATGGAAAAATAAGCAAGAGACCTATAACCAGTAGTGGAAAGACGAAGGGTGATGAAGAAGAAAGAACACTTATTTACCTATCGCTCGTTGAATATTTAATTCTCGCACAAAAAGTCACACTGGTTTATTTCGCCTCTTGGGTGCTTCACTCGATTATTTCTATTAGATTATCTCATGACTGGCCACCCTCTGCGTCGTCTCATGGTTCACGGCCGACTACATACTTAACGAACTGTCAAACATGAAGACTGAACTTTCGCCGCTGCGTAGTTCCGTTTTTATACCTAAATGAACTTTCTCGAACTTTCTAGATTTTTCTAGTGTTCGGGAGAAGGTTCTCGTTGCTTCTTGGTTATTCCAATCTTTTGTAGACGTATCCCGAAGGTTAATCATCGTGGACTGTTATAGATTCTACGATAGTGTTGTGACATTTACAAGGGATTCGGATAATTCACTCTTCCTTCTGCTTGCCAGTCCGTGACAATATTTTAGATTAACGGTAAAGCGATCTATGTAACGTGATCTGTGAAACACGTATTTACTATTTACAGATCACATTACATAGATCTATGTAAATATCTATTTAATGTGATCTGTGTAACATGTATTTTTGAAAACAAAGATATCTCCATAACTCTAAAAGAAAAGCCTTCGAATGGTGCATACTGCCAATGATGGCTTACGGAGTAGAGATGATGACCCTTACAAAGAAAAATGTAGAGAAGCTCAAAAGCACGCAACGATTCAAGGAAAGAAATGAAATCAGACGCAGGCTGTAGTATTGGATATCGTGTAGCGAAATAAAAATTGCAATGGGCAGAGCATGTTGCAAGACATGCCACAAGATGAGAAAAAAATAGGCGGTGAAAGACCTTAAAAGAGATGGGCCGACCATATAGCCGCTGTGAGGGAGAAGAAATAGCTATAAGAAACTAACAGCAGAGAAGGATAGAAGGGTATAGAATAGGCCTATATCCAGTGATAGAGAGATGAACGCTGAAGACGAAGATGAAGAATATTTCGTATAAAATTTAAAATTCAATACATTCCACAGTAGTAATCCTTGGTGACTCACAGCATTTAAAACATTTTTCAATTTTGATTTTTCTACCCCTCATTTAATCTATTTCCTCTTTTACGATAAAAAAATTGTTCTGTTAACTGAATATAATATATCAAAACTAAACATTATTCCTTGGAGAGCTGTCGTGACTTACCGTGTAACCTTAGGAAAAACTTTTATGAATTTCGTGAAAATTAACACCTCAGATCAATTTTCCGAGTGTCGCAGCTATAAAACTCCACATTATTATTTTTTAAGTAACTCAATAGCCATGCTAACAAATGGAGCTAAATGAAAAAGCTAAATATAAATATATGAGCTAAATAAGCCTTTGGAAAAAAATTGCTCTTAACGAGATAAATTTTTTTTCATCACATCTCTTCAAATCATCTCTTCAAATCCTGTAAAAATGATGTACAACACTAACCTGTCAAGTTATTTTAAAAAATGCTTTAAATGTTTTATTTTATTTGTGATCTAATGGTTCTACCAAATTAAATTCACTGCTTTTGTTTCACCACAGTTAAAGATTTTTTGTGCAAAATGC
The DNA here is from genome assembly GCA_016648135.1 of Agrypnia vestita. NCBI lineage: Eukaryota > Metazoa > Arthropoda > Insecta > Trichoptera > Phryganeidae > Agrypnia > Agrypnia vestita. The sequence continues at coordinate 767 of JADDOH010001658.1, read as the reverse complement.
TTTTAATACTTTATTCTGTTTTGATTTAATGGTCCAGGAAATTTATTTGTTATTTCTTGATATTTCAAATGAAGTTTGTCATTTTGAATGGTCCATAACATTTTATTTTTAAGAGTCCATACAATTATTTAATCTTACTTGGCGTGCTATGGAAGTTTCTCTATATTTTCTTAATGTCTCACAAATATTTTGTTAATAAATTATACTTGAATCGTAACTTGGATACATAGTTTTATTTCGTCATATTTCGTTTGACCTCCCTAATGTCAAGCAGACCCTTCAGTAAAGGAACACTACGACTTCCGACTGAGCATAGCTGGTGAACAGCGGTTCGAGGCGCCTCATCCAAACCTGGGTTGGATGAGGGCCCCCGAAAACCCCTTGCAGTATATTGAAAGATTACTAGTAGGTACTTGTCAAATTGGACTCAAATAATTGATTGAATTTGTTTTCATTGTTGTTTGAGTGAGATAACTAACTGTTACGTAACATTTTCATTATATTTTGACTTTCTAAGCTGGCGCTATTACTTTTCACGCAATATTATTACTTTTTTTTTCTTAATTTTTATTGTATTATGCTTCTGCTTTGTTACATACTTGCTTTTTACGTTATATTATATTTATCTTCATATATTAGTATTTTTATTTTAATTATTTTATGTCCACTTTATATCATTATTATTTTTATATGTTATTATTTTTTTTCTTTAAACTATCCATTCTATAAATGTAGGTACACTTTACCTGTTTGTTTGTAAAAGCCCT
>JADDOH010001657.1:0-53223 GCA_016648135.1 Agrypnia vestita | reverse complement strand
ACGTAGGGGCTTCTTCCCTACGGCTGTGTTTGAGGCACGACGCTCTGGTCCGATTCGAAATGCTTCACCTTTGCTTGACTGAACACATTTTAACTGTGTGGAGGCTTTGCGCAATTCTACTTAGACCCACCCAGAGTGTCCCCGCAGTTCCGTTCATCCCCTGGATCAAGAACACGCACCCCGTCATTTGATCCCAGTTACATACAACTATCTGTATCGCGAGTGTATCTCTTTCTTCAATCCCCTTCATTTGCTTCTCATAGTTGCTCGTCCATGCGGAACGCCCTGTCTCGTACGTTGATGAGGTCCCGAACGAAGGTTTCGATTGAGGTACGGCTACCTGAGTCTTTAGCTGACATTCATGAACATTCATATCCGGAATTCGAGCTCGTCGGGCCAAGGGAGTGAAAGAACGTAGGGGCTTCTTCCCTCCGGCTGTGTTTGAGGCACGACGCTCTGGTCCGATTCGAAAGGCTTCACCTTTGCTTGACTGAACACATTTTAACTGTGTGGAGGCTTTGCGCAATTCTACTTAGACCCACCCAGAGTGTCCCCGCAGTCCCGTTCATCCCCTGGATCGAGAACACGCACCCCGTCATTTGATCCCAGTTACATACAACCATCTGTATCACGAGTGTATCTCATTCTTCAATCCCCTTCACTATTCCATTTATACAACAATCACGTGACTAACCTCGAGAGTCTAGCACCGGTAATAAGATCTCATTATGCTACGTTGGAAGTTAACATTGCATAACAGGACGGAATGCCTATTTCCCGCGATCATATTCAATTTGTAAAACGCAATAATATGTATTTATATATGTTAGTAAAACGTTTGAAATGCAGAATGCACGTATGATGACCTCGCTTCTATCCTAAAGATAATTAAGATATAATCCCGACGTTACGTCCCGACATCAGTACTAATTTGTTTCCGCGTCCGTTACCGTCGAACTCTGAACCCACGTAATGAAATGAATAGTGACCATAAGACAATGACAAATTATATAGCACGAACATTCCATTTGATACACATAAGAAAACATCAGGAATAAACAATATCAAAGGTTCTTATCTTAGTTCTGTAGTTGGTCTGCTTCTGAGATGGCATCCTGATCCGAAGTAATATAACTCTCCACAATTGAGCAATTACCAGCGCCTGTGTAGCCCTTCATTTCCCTTGTATATACATTTTAATATCAGCGCCTGTAAAACTGTATTAGATCCTAGAAACAAGAAAACTATTCCCTCTACGCCGAGCACATACAGAACATAAACCCCTTCAATCTAGTTCATCCACGGTTATGCAAAAAGGCGAAAGAATAGTAATAGTAAAAGGTCCTTAACTGACAGAAGTTGAAGTTCTCTGCAAACTGTCCATATCTTATAGTGGCGCCTGTGTATTCCAATAACAACTTTCCAGTCATGTATTTAACATAACGTCCTCCTTGTGTGTATGTGTGCTGCAATATCTGTCATCCAGTTAGTGATTCCCAAAATAGTGTTTTCCTTGTATATATATATATATTTCAATATCAGCACCTGTAAAACTGTATTAGATCCTAGAAACAAGAAAACTATTCCCTCTACGCCGAGCACATACAGGACATAAACCCCTTAAAACTAGTTCATCTACGCCGTACAATGATATCACATGCAGACATGACCAATATAATTACAAATATGCTTGCGTCCCGCCGACTGGACGCCTGTGTTTTCCAATAACAACTTTCCAGTCATGTATTTAACATAACGTCCTCCTTGTGTGTATGTGTGCTTCAATATCTTCCATCCAATTAATGGTTCCCAAAATAGTGTTTTCCTTGTATATATATTTCAATATCAGCGCCTGTAAAACTGTATTAGATCCTAGAAACAAGAAAACTATTCCCTCTACGCCGAGCACATGCAGAACATAAACCCCTTCAATCTAGTTCATCCACGGTTATGCAAAAAGGCGAAAGAATAGTAATAGTAAAAGGTCCTTAACTGACAGAAGTTGAAGTTCTCTGCAAACTGCCCATATCTTCTAGTGGCGCCTGTGTATTCCAATAACAACCTTCCAGTCATGTATTTAACATAACGTCCTCCTTGTGTGTATGTGTGCTTCAATATCTTCCATCCAATTAATGGTTCCCAAAATAGTGTTTTCCTTGTATATATATTTCAATATCAGCACCTGTAAACCTGTATAGAATCCTAGAAACGAGAAGACTATTCCCACTACGCCAAGCACATACAGTACATAAGCCCTTTCAAACTAGTTCATCTACGCCGTATAGTGATATCACAAGCAGACATAAACAATACAACCACAAGCATGCCTGCGTTCTCCCCCCACCTTGGTGGAAATATTCGCATTCGTATTCACCGAATAGTAGGCCTGATGACATTCGTATTCGTGAAGGTAGTATTCGTCGCATCAAGGTTATTATATTTACAAGTATGTTCAAGTTCCCCCACCTTGGTGGAAATATTCGCTTTCGTATTCACCGATTAGTAGGCCTGATATTCGTATTCATGAAAGTAGTATTCGTTGCATCACTCTCAATAATAAAATCATATAGATAAATAATTACGGTAACTCATAAAAATACGATATTAATTATATTAAACGAACAAAGCAAAACAATCTGTCATATAAGTAAATAACGTGATCACGGAAGACCGAAGGTTAACTACCCCTGAACAGACCGCGATCTGCCCACAATAATGGAAAATGTTGTAGAAAGCATTTCAAATATCTAATATTGAATGAATAAAACAATGTCATATGAATAACTATCGCAATTACGGAAGGCCGAAGGTTAACCACCCCTGAACACACCGCGAACTGCCCACAATAGTGAAAAATGTTCTAGAAAACATTTCAAATATCTAATATTGAATGAATTAAACAATGTCATATGAAAACTATCACGGCTACGGAAGACCGAAGGTTGATCTGATCTAACCGTAAATGACCCACAATAATGGAATATGTTGTAAAAAAAAAACATTTCAAATATCTAATATTGAATGAATAAAAACAATGTCATATGAATAACTATCGCAATTAAGGAATATATACAATTCGAAACACGTCTTTATAAGAACTTGATAGGAACAAATCGTGTTTTCAACGATTGCCCAATGATACGCAATACAAACATGTAACGAGTTCAAACAAGCCACAAATTCATGTTTTAATAAAATAAATATAAAATCCAGATGCATTTTTAAAATATATTATTTGTAGGGAATTCCTCGTACGATTTGAATCTATATCACGCTTACAATCGTGATATCAAAACCACATAATACTCCGAATTATCCCCAAGATAACACAAATCATATAGAAATCCGTGTATTCAATCGCCAGCATAGATAACAAAGCATTCGTTAGCATAAGAATACATCCGCCCTGAAGAACCTCTCGCACATTCCGAACCTCGCGACATTGAATATACATAATTATACTGAATTTTAAAACCCACGAACAAACACGAAACACCCTTCGTCAGTAAAGTATTCCATTTTAAAGCCTTTATATCTTTGGTAATATATGAATATCAAATTTAAGTGATTTTTCATATGAACAGCGACAGAATTATATATTTCATAAGCGTTATGCAATAATTTGAATAACTATCACAGTCGCCATATTACGATTTCTTGTATATTGAAACTGAAGCGCGTATAGTAATAATTATCCCTAGGCCCAAAATACGTAACAAAACAATCCACAACATGTATCTATAATTGTTACGATCCAGAAAGTTCTAAATTGAATACACGAAAAAGGCAATAGAAATAAATAATATTGAAAATGCTTAGCTGTATCGTCGAGTGTTGCTGCCTCTGTGACTCACTGATGGTATTTCGGTCCTCTCTCCACAAGAGCCTCCGGCCAACGTTGATGCTGAAGAAAGAAGGGCAGATCCTCGAATTTGTATGGCTTATATAGTCTATATTTCTCGCCATTTTTGACTCCAACCGACGTGTAAAGGTAAAGTCTAACTCAGAAAGCCTCTGATTCGTCGAATTCGTTCCGCGAATCCACGTTCCTGATTGGCTCGCTTCATCAGAATCATATAACATAAAGCCCGCTTTACACGCCCGCGTGCAGAAATAATAACGCTCGCCCGCACCTACTTATCCGGCAGATAGATATTTTCGTATAATTTTTCAGCAATGTCTATTTGAAAAGGCCAATATCGTTACAGTGGCTCGCTCGAAAAATGAAATGGCACAACTCGTAAAATAAATCTTTTATTATCGCTTGTACATTATCTCTAACATTTTACAATCGCTCGCAACGCAATACTACTGCTATTTTTTATTCAAACACAAAAGAACAGCTCTCTTTTGTTTTTCTACTCGGGTAAGAACCCTTCCATTTCTTCCCTATTTATTAATCATGTTAGTTCTTATTTCAACCACTGGGCATACCGGCCTGCCGTTCTGCGCATGTGACACTTTTCTATGGAACTGTCAAATGTCAACGAACAGCTCGTTACAATATATAAATAGAAAAAACTAGCGATTTGTCATTCTTTATATTTGTGACGTATGCAGTTCCTGGTCTGCCTGGGGGGCCAAAATAATGAAATTAATTGAAGAGTAAAATAGAACTAAACTCTTCATTGTGATAACTATTACTATGTATCTTATTTAGAGATATGGCAATCTGATACTAATATTCATAGATTAAATTATTAGCAGTTTAAGAACAATGCCAAATTTATTTAACATGTTTATCGAGACAAAAAATATTACTTTAGTTGCTGCACATTGAAAATAAAATAATGTTTGTTTAATAACTGAATAGGAGTTTCAAATATTCATGCATTGTCATATATTACCTAATAGTTATTAAATTAATTCCCAAACAAGAAGAGTTGTAGATCTACCTACATTTTATAATTTTGCATATTGCCGAGCGTGTGATGTTTTAAAATTAAATCATTTTTGCGTTTTGTGGTCTGTTTTAAATAATAAATATTACCGTTTCTTGGCAGTTCACGCAAGTCTGCCTAATCTGCGATTTATTTGACATACATAGTTTGTTCAGCAAATCCGTGACATGTATAACTTTCTAGTGGAGCGGGGCTTGCTCGGGAATCACCATACCTACGTTCGGCGTTCGGGAGAATACGGGCGTAAAGTTTTTATGAATATTATAAGTGTTGCTTGAGTAAATCCCACATTGTGCCCTCCTCTATTGTCACGCGTCTCTTCTACAATGTTTCGTTTTATAAACTAAACAATCATGCATGGCTTTTTGTTTTAGGTCCCTAATATTTGATTAAAGGAAAACGCGATAAATGTATTTTAGGTTGTAATTAAATAATATACAATCTTAGTTTTTATTTAATTTTCTTCCTTTTCTACATCCCCTTTATCCTAAGTGGGTTGGAGGCTTATTGCTTGGACAGCACTCTTTCATCCTTCTTTGTCCTGCACTGTGTCGGTCATTTGGGGCCACTGGTAGAACAATATTCATAGTCTTTTTATTTTTATATTATTTTAATTTGTATATTTGGTTCAACAGAAAGATATAAAAATACGAGTTTATGTTAGATGATACTGTAAATTTAACCCCTGTGTATTCCTTTTAAACATATATTTATTTCAATTTTGTACTTGTTAACATAAATAGGATAAGTTTATATAGTATATTTGTACGTTTACGAATTATGAACCCATAAAACTTACTATATCATATCTTATTAAAGTTACATATTCTGATGTGTCTTAGTGAATGTGTTTTGATGAACTATTGTGTAAGTGAAATGTAGGAGGCGGATTTTTTGAAATGGGAAATAAATAAACAAAATTAAAATTGATTTAAATCCTAAATATCATAAAAAACAACACATAGCATGTTTCAAATAATATAATTCATAGCTGTAGTAGTTTTTTAAAATATCAGCATGTGATTTTGAACATAAGTGTTAATTTTAAAAGCTAACAAACTTTGTTAACACCACTTTGAGTAATATAAAAACATTTACTTCGATGTTTGTGATAATTCCGATGAATACACAAAAAATAAAGCGAACAAATTTGTAAAATTAATTGACAAAAGTAATAAGAATAAAAATTCAAATTAATAAAGCAAATTAAAACTGTAATTTGTTGTTTGTTGTCAGTCTGCACAACAATAATCCTCAAAATATTGACTATCATGATAGGCGGATACATAATTTCTGATATATTTAATAGTTGAGGACGCTTGCAAATCTGAATGATCCAATGACTTATTTATTATATTATTACTTAATATTTTTATGCGCTCGTATAGAATTGACTAAATTTATTAACGATGTAATTTTATTTACCATACATAGAGTGCTTTGTATTTTATTCATCCAGGGATAAAGTATTGCCAGTGAGACATTTTTTGTTGTGTTTCATGTATTCCTAAAATGATTATAATATTCTCATGTACTATAGTAGGCATCTATATAAAAGTTATCTTTATTTTATTGATAAAATATGTTATTATTAGTAACCGAATTATATTGAATCTTGTTTAGACAGTCGCTAGAGATTACACATTTAATCAACCAATTTCTTAACTATAATTTTCGTCGTCAGTGACAAGGGTGTTTTAATTTTTAAAATCCCGGCGAAGGAAGTTATAGTTTTTGAGATGTAAAGTTTCAAAATATACATCAACTTGTTATATTGCGGTACCGGTTGGTAAAATATAGGTATCAACTTAAGTGGTTGTATAAACAAAATTCTTTGTAAATTTGTTAGAAATTAGGTAACCACAGTTTATAAGCATCGAATATCAAAATATTATTATTATTAGTTTAATGACACTACCCACACGAGTACACGGAATATGTAAATTTCGAGAAAAACTCGTAAAAAATTAACCTGTCAAACATTAAATGTATTAATTTGTAAAATAAAATTTGATAAAACAAGTGATAAAACCATGCGCTGTAACAACCTATTTGCCTGCAGTTATGGGCTTTGAAAATTAAATTAAATTTTCAAAACAATATTCATTCATTATTTCTGGAGAGGATGAGAGAGGTGTCTGCATTCGTTGGCTTTCATTATTTTTATCATGTATTGTGCGGATTTTTAATTTTATTTTTTTATCATTCATACCATCAACAGGCAGTTTTTGACTATGATAGATGGTCCAAGTGCAAGATATAAGGCATTTAAATTAGGCTGCTTAGCTACGTCCAAAAATTATTGGAAACATTTTAAATAAGGGTGTTTTTTTTTTTTATATAAATTTTATTTTTATTTAAAATTTTAAATAAATAAAATATGAACTTAAAATAAAACGTGATAGCAAACCTGAATACAAGGTAGCGTATCTCGGGTTCAGAAGAAAACAATTGTTGTTTCATTAATAAAATCGTTTTAGTTCTATAGAACAGTTCTAAAATAATATATTATCACTATCATTTTGAGTGTAAGAAAATTTGTTATGCCAAATGTTCAAGAATTAAATAATTGTAAGTATGTCGAGGTTATAATACCTTTTATATTTTTGAATCAAAAGTTCGCGAGGAAGTAGGTGGGTACTTAATTACGGAAATACTGGAATGGAAATTTCTCTGAACTTTGTTTCTCCGAGACGGGGGGGTTGTCGTATTTACAAATTGTTTCCTTTATATTTTTCAAAAGGGACGCCAAATGAATCGTCTATATGTAATTATGTTTTTAAAGTCGCTGAACGTAAAACAAGACTAACAAATCTCCATTTTCTATAAGGAGGGTACGTGCGTTGCATAAAAATGTCTAATTGCGTGGAACACACTGCGTAATTACTTACCATTAGTGACGGGCTGCAGGGAGGACGGGACGGACGCCCAACAAACGAAGAAATAAGGGACGTCCGCAATATAGAGGCAAAAGAAGAACAAGACACAAGCCACTTACGAGTTAATTGCGCCGGGAGGGCGATCGGAGTCGGCGAGCTTTCTGCGATCGCACGTTCCCAGCCGTGCTGCACGGCGCGGGCGGCGGCGCGGCGCACGCGTGTGTGCGGCGCAACTCTTTCCTTGATTGGCACTCAATGAGGGGGATGAAATCAATCTTTATAACTTATATCTTTCAACATCTCCGTAACCGCGTTGGCCGATTGATCTTAATTATTGTATTTTATTTTCAGATTAAATACACATTAAAAATGAATCCTAAAGTCAATTTTAATATTTTTTCATCTCCATTCGAGTGACGATTTCAACTAACTAACTTATCTCCACGCCGTTTTTCCACGGGGGTAGGTAAGAGAATGGAGCGCCACACTCTTCTGTGTGGTGCTCCTCTCGCCTCATCTACATTTATACGTCTTCTCATGCGAGCTCGCCGATTGTTGGAGCTCCAAACATGACCATTTTACAATATATGTTTAACCTGGTCATGTCGAGTCTTTTGTGACCACTCTCTCTTTCTCTGGCACCGTCAACACTTGTGCGTACGTTTGCGTACATCCTTATTATAGATGTGTAGATATATGTAGGTATTTAGGCGTAGAAATCTGTACCCATAGCGATCTGTACACCGAAATCCGAGAGCAAGTTAATAGAGCATCCACCGTATCAGGGTGTCTCGAGAATTTGGTCTGGAAAAACAAAAATATGCATATATAAAATATCATCTTATACAAGTGCTCCGATTTAAATAAATATTCTTTTAAATGGAATAAGATTTTATAATACTGAAGTCAGTGAATCTGTGTAGGTGAGTTTTGTGGCCGCATGAATCATTCATAATCATAGCTTCCAGTTTTTTCCTTCCAACAATTCAGTGTCATTTTACCCCTTGTATTAGAATTAAATATGTCAGCCTCTAAGCGAATTAAATCCCCCTTGGACGACGCCTACCGGAAAGACCACTGAAAAGATGCAGGGATAGCTGGACCTCTTCATCCCAGGAGGGGTTTTTTTGTAGCACAGATTGTAGGAGTTATCTGTAGCACCGATCAACGGATCTACTAAAAGAAAAAGAAGAAGAAGAAGTAGACGATTATACGATTATTTTATCCGAAATTCATGCTAACAGGCAATTATTATTAAAATAATGTTACGTAAAAAACTTAAATTAAGCGATTAGCTGCCTGGCTAAATTATACTATATGTATAGTATAGAAGAAAAAGAAAGCTATCTGTGGTATTTTTCGTAATTGAAATCGGATGATAAATGAGCGAGTTGTGAGACAAAGGGTGTGGAGAGAACATCAACTTTAAAAAACCGAAGGGTGGAAGAGGAAGCCGCTGCACGCCCGAAGCCGCGCAAAGGCCGCGCAAAAGGTGAGTGAGATAGGCGACCGCTGCGCGGTCGTCGGGTGTCGGGAGTCTGCACAGCGTCTATCGTGAAAAGACGCGGACGGGCTGCACCCGTCTGGTACATTTTAAATTTTCGTAATCGGGTACCGCTTCGCGGAGATATCCGTGAAAAACCCAAAAACCACAACCTATCCCAACCTAACCTAACCTAACCTAACCTAACCTAACCTAATCTAACCTAACCTAACCCAACCTAACCTATCCTAACCTGACCTTACCTAACCTAACCTAACGCAACCTAACATGACCCTACCTAACCTAACCTTACCTAAGAATGTGGAAGCAATTTAACTTAAGAAAATATATTTTTCCAATTTTACAGTACTAATGTGACATCTTTTGATTTTTTTCAGAAGTTTTATTTAAAAAAATACCATCTGTAGAGTTTTACATTATCTACCTTCCTGCATTTTTTTTTTTCTATAAATATTTGAAATATTTTTCAATTAAATGACATGTATTAGAAATCTGTTGATTTTTTGTTGAAGTTTAATTCTTAAGTACATTTTTGTCCTTATGTTTTTTGGCCGTAACTTCTAAACGCGTGAGCTAATTTTAGTCATCGATATCTCGATCGATAGGAAAATAGTGCCTCTATCGAACGTACTGTTTCAAAATACAGACTTCAGAATTACGTCCGCTTTAATCCGAGTTTTGCGTTTATGGCTGTAGCTTCGCGGGAAATATTTCAATTATTATTCCAAAAAATACAATCTGTAGATTGGAAAAACTGAAACTTTAAAAAAAATTAAAAGATGTTCAACTTGTACTGTGAAAAATAGAAATCGTTTCTAACATTTCTAAAAATAAAGATAGAAAAAAAAATGCAGAAAGGTAGATAATGCAAAATTCAACAGATTGTATTTTTTTAAATAAAGCTTATAAAATAATTTATAGATGTCTTACTGGTACTGTGAAAAAATATTTTAATTTATAAGTTTTCTAAATATGAAGATAGCAAAAATGTAAAAGTACAGATATCCGGGAACGTTGCGTACTATAAAAAGCATTTTTTAAAATCAAAATTGAATTCACAGTTGCGAAGCTACGGCTGAAAATGTGATATGCGGATGAAAGTTGACGTTTTTCTGATGTATTTAATTTCGGAACGTTATTTTGCTACAGACTCAGTAGCGACACTCTTTTTTTATCGAGTGAGGTATCGCCGATGAATATAGGCCTCCCCGTCGCAGAACACCGTAGAAAAATAAAAGAACGCCGAAAAAACCCACTAAAAACATTGCCACTGCTTGGAAACGTATTTTGAAGTGATTATATCTAATAAAAAAGTTGCGCGCAATTAAGCGATACGCGATGATTGTAATCTTGTTTCTTTACACATTTTTTTGATCGAGTTATTAAAAGAAATGTAAATTTCGGTTTTGGCCGAGTAGCGAAAAAAGAGGTGAGGGGAAAAAAAATTAAAAAAGTGCGGAAAAGATCGTCACTTTACTCGACAATCGAACCTGGTACTCGATTTGAGATTTTCGTTTAAACTGCGTCTACAGTTCCCGGAACGGCGCGCGGCAAAAAACAGCGAAAAAAGGGGTCTCAATTTTTTCACGTCCCTAAAAAGCAAGCTACTAAAAATCGCAGCATTAAAAAAAGTAAAGCCAATTGTGCACCATTTTCTTGTTTCATATTTTCGAAATTCGATATGGAAATATTGCGAGATTGCAAATGAAAAACTGCAAAAAATCGAAAATTAAATTACATTTTTGAGGAACTTTCTTGAGCAGGGTCGATGTGGGAAAAATGTAAAAAAATAAAATATGGATGTTGATGAAGCTAATAATGATTGGGAATCAGTAAAAATTTTCAAAATCCGACTTAAAATGGCAAATTTATTAGCGTTTTCGCGTAGATAATCTGAAGAAAAGTAAAAAAACTGAAATTGACCTCGGCGTGTGTAAAAGCGAGCGAGTTTGGGCTCCGCTTCGCGGAGCTATTTTAAAAAACCCGGAAACAACACAATGGTTCATTCATATTATAAGCTCCACAAAAAAAAATATTTCCAAAAAAAATATATCTATGACAAATTTTAAAAATTTTACTCCTAATGATACCCCAAATTAAAATAAATTAAAAAATGTAATAAAATGTACAAACTCTAATGTCATATTTTCGTAATTTTTCAAAATTAAAATCGCAAGTCAAATAACAAAATTAATGTGTGAAAATACTAGTGCCCCTCCCCCCGCGTGAATAAAATAAATTTAGAAAAAAAATTAAAACAAAAACTGCCAAAAAAAATATATGTATGACAAATTTTCAAAATTAATCTCCTAATGAAACCCCAAAGACCCCCTGTAAGGAATATCAAAATAAATTGAATAATGTAATGAAATATTTCCGCAATTTTTCAAAATTAAATTGGCAAGTCAAATAACATTAATAAATAAATGTATGAAAATATAAGTCACCCCCACCCCTCCCTGCGACGAAAACAGATTTCGAAAAAAAATCAAAAAAATATATGTATGACAGATTTTCAATATTTTACTTCAGTATTAAATATTCAAAATAACTAAAACGTGTCCACATAATCTTTTCGACCCCACGCAAAGAAAACGTGCTCTTCTTCATTTTTCAAAATATTATTATTGTCAGCGTTAATTCTACTAAAAAGACTCTTTACTAAAATATCATCGACTTTCATAAAAAAAATACGAAATACACAGGATCTATGGATGCAGGTCCGTCTACCTTCTTCGGACGCCGGAGCGCGACTGAAAGGCAAATATTTCTTTCAGAATGATGCTTTCGAAAAGAAATATGATTTCAGAAAAACAATTGAAATCGAAATGCTTTTAATTCATATTTCGATAAAAAATAAATCTGCTTTCGCTCATAAATTTTTTTAAAATGAAGATGGAAATGTAGGCTTCCCCGTCGCGGAGCAGCATACAAAAATATAAAAAAAACGCACTAAAAAGATCGCCACTGCTTGGCCATGCATTTCAAAGCAATAATTTCTAATACAAATGTTGCGCGCGATAAAGCGCCACGCGGTGATGCTACTCGCGCGTCTGTGAAAAATTTCTTGTTCGAGTTTTTAAGAAAACGAAAATTTCGGCTTTGAGCGGATGCCAGAAAAAATGGTGGGGTTAAAAAAATTCAAAATATGCGGAAAAGATGTTCACTCTATTCGTAAATAGAGATTCATACTCTATTTGAGTTTCTCGTCTTAACTGCGTTTACAGTCGCCAGAACCGCGCCAACGGCAAAAAACTGTGAAAAAAGCGGTTTTATTTTTGCCACGTCCCTTAAAAGAAACCTACAAAAAATCGCAGCGGTAGAAAGAAAGAAGAGCCAATTTTGAACCATTATGTCGATTCACATTTTTGAAATTCAATCTAGAAATATCGCGCGATTGCAAATGAAAAAGGCTTAAAAATCGAATATGAAATTTCATTGTTGGGTTTCCTGAGGGAAAAAATTTAAAAAATAAAATATAGCCGTATGTTATGCTAGAGATTGGAGATAAGCAAATTTTTTTAAAAATATCCAAAACCTTCAAAGTTATTAGCGTTTCCGCGTAGATAATCGGAAAAAAGTCAAAAAACTTAAATTGACTGCGGCTTTGCCGCGGGGGTACTTGTCTTGCCCAGATTTTGATAGAAAAAGTGAGCAGGCTGCGCCCGCCTAGTGTGTTAAAATGATCCATGTCGCAATTGCAAAAAAACGAAAAAACCAAAAGACTCGTACATATATAAAGTCCACTTTACACCCCTTACGCAAATAAACCCGGCTACCGCTTCGCGGCCGCCGGGTTTGATAGCTAGAAGTAAATTATCTGCATACAATTTCATAATATTTTTATTTTTACATTTTTGTATTTTAGTACTGAAAAAATTTGATAACATGTTATGGTGCCAAAGGTAATTTATATTACCAAAATAAAGCATTTATAACACACATTTAATGTTTATATACGCATTCAATCCGGGTAAGGAAGGCTGATGGCAGGTTTTTTTGGGGAACATACGTTAAGATCACATTTTAACGTCATACACACGTTCCAGTTTTTTTTGGGGAACATACGTAAGGATAACACTTTAACGTCATACACACGTTCCAGGTTATTTTGGGGAACATACTTTAGCGTCATACACGCGTTCCAGGTTTTTTGAGGAACATACACTGGGATCACACTTTAGCGTCATACACGCGTTCCAGGTTTTTTGAGGAACATACACTGGGATCACACTTTAGCGTCATACACACGTTCCAGATTTTTTTGAGGAACATACACTGGGATCACACTTTAGCGTCATACACGCGTTCCAGGTTTTTTGAGGAACATACACTGGGATCACACTTTAGCGTCATACACACGTTCCAGATTTTTTTGAGGAACATACACTGGGATCACACTTTAGCGTCATACACGCGTTCCATTTTTAAGGAACATACACTGGAATCACACTTTAGCGTCATACACGCGTTCCAGGTTTTTTGATTTAAAACGTCTTTTATCTTTCCTATATTCCAAATTTGTGAATGTGTTAACTTGAAGACAGTGGAATTAGTTAAAACAAAAGAATTAGGACATTTAAATAATATATAGTATAATTTACAAAAAGCTTTCGAGCATAAAGTTATTGTAATAAATAAATATTAATTACTTATTCTTACAGAGTCTCGCGCTCAATAAATAAGTCGGTTGAGCTTGACGTTTATAAAATTCATTTTAAAAATTATGTTTTCGGTTTTGAGAATATGTCTTACGTATTAATTTGGATTGATCAATTGAAACATCACGAAATGTTTGGTTTTGTGCCGAATTATTTACTACTCTATCGGCGAAGCGGAAGACGTAAAAAACAGTTAATTATCATAATTTGTATGTATGGTCCCATGTTGGTTGTTATGAATAAAACCGACGTAACTCCAAAATAATTAAAATATAGAATACCGAAACAGAGTTAGTCATGATACTTTACAAAAAAATTCCTGCCTAAATTATGAAACGAACAAACAAAAAGTTCGCAATAGTTATGGAGATAAGCGACATCAAAGTATGTATTTATTTTTCAATATTTCAGACTATTTTTACTATAAAACGTTGGATTGTTATTAACGTAAATTATATGATGTATTAAAAATTCATACACTTTAATAAAATCGTAAAAAAAATCTGGATCAAATTTTTGCAGGATTTTATTAATTTTATTTGACTTGTGTTAAAGCGAATGAGTTTTTAATATCCGACATAAGAAATCTACTTATATAAGTATTGTGGAGCAGTTATACCCTGTTATACCCTGAATTGAAGAAAAATGCACAATCATAAGGGATATTTTGATTTCATGAATTAAATGTAGGAATAGCGGGTATCTACACATAAAAACGATAAAAATGAATACAAAAATACGTTGTTTCATTAAATTGGTACTAGGAAATCAAAATCCGCTCATAATCAACAATTAAGTACTGTTCTAGTAATAATTGGTAGATCATCAGGTGTATAAACATTTATTAGTAGGTAATTACGTATTAGGTTAGACGACAAAATATAATCTCGTTTATAAAGTACACATAATGGAAAACGTAATATACGCTAAAGGGTTTAATATCAGCCCCGCAATGCTAAGAAGTCGGATCGCCATTTAATTACGTGGCATTAGCGCGGGCTGGCGTTGCGTCATATCTTTGTTCGGAGCGAGCCCTTCAGATTCGCAGGAAGGCAAAAAAATCCCCCGGTTTTAGCGAATGGGGCGTCATAACTCATGTCTGACCGTTTGGGGCGAGGGGGGCGCTAAATATTTACCGGAGCACAATGGGCTTATTTTATCGCGGGAAAATGGCCCTCGTCTGCGCGCCGAGCGCCGCTTTCCAGAAAGGACACGGATACATCTAACGTTCCTAATTTGAAAAGGCTTCCAAATGCGAATCCTCCTCATTTATATTTTTTAAACAAACGTAAAGGATACTCTCGGTACAAAAATGCTTTTATACACGACTTAGGTAGGTGCAATGTAAACAAACGGCATAATATATTATGTACGCAGGTTCCTAATATTTTTATTCCTCGATGTTAAATAAGTAGAGCAACTCTCGACTAGATAATGAAATAACTTTTTTCTGCTATTTTTTATTTTTTTATTTACTGCCCATGATATCCAATTGCTACAACACAACCCAAGCTTGAGAAAGTCAAGTAGATGTATGTGACCTCCCCGGGAATCGAACTTGGAACCCCCGTATGAGAAGACACGCCCGCTGTAAAATGTGTTAAATCTTAAAAATTAAGAGTTTGGTAAATTTCTTAACAATTTATAAAATAATATTTTGTTTGTTCCAATTTTCAAGAACACAGTACTTACTGGATTTTTATCACAGGGGACATTCTTAATCAAGATATATTATAGATGTATAATAGAGACGATGTTATTTTTTTTAAGGGAAAGTAGGTATGGAAGTCTTTTGATGTTTATAGGGCTTACGACCTATCGTATGGCTGGCTTAAGTGGTCACTTTACACAACGATCAAGATCAAGATCCCTTTTACTAAATTTTTCGATATTGTAGTATCGGTAACGTCTTTCCTTATCACAATCCAGGAAACAGTACTCTAGACAAATCACGTACCCACCTTTTCATCTATCCTGTGGCATAAAAATGTAAAGTTATCAATACCTGGTGCATGATGAAATGTAGAAAACAAATTTATCTTGAATAATGCCCAACGGCAAAGAGTTAGAGTTGCGGCAAAATCCATTTCTTCCCATAAAAAGTATTTACCGAGATCTAAGTAAATTACTTTTCCTCTTAAGGATGTACTTTAGAATTAGTTGATCAATTGAATAATCTAAGTCATCCTGCATTACATTACATATTGTATATTTCTACACTATTTATAGTGTAGAAATATACCACATTAGTGGTAAAACTTATGAACGTTAACTTTTAACAATTTCTGTTAAGGATTTTTAACTTTTTTCCAGATAATTGTGAAATGTAATGAAATTTCTTAACCGAGGTACAATATTTACCAGCCAGAATAAATATTCCTATGAAAAGTTCTTGAGTAGGTACTTTTAGGTTCCTTATATTTTTCTCCTTTGAAGCTAACTGGTGTAATTTCATCTAGGTGTTGGGTGACGTTTTTTGGGAATTATTTATAGGTAATTGTCATATCTGACGAGTTTTCTTCTCCAAGCTACGATTTCCGTATTTGTCAGGCAGAATAAATATTCACGGGAAAAGTTCTTGAGTAGGTACTTTTCGGTGACTTTTATTTTCCTTTCTTCAAGCTGACATAAACTAAGTAAGTCCCGTAATTGGGTGACGTTTTTTGGAATTTTTATAGATAATTGTGATCTAACGAGAATTCTCTTCCAAACCGCGATTCCGATATTTTTTTTTTTTATTTCAGTATATATACGCCCATCAGAGCATTTACATAAACATTGGGTAATACATGTCGGTAATGAGACATATAAAAAGAAAATAAAAAAGTCATATAAAGAAATATAAAATGACATAATAACAGAAATATAAAAAGAGCTCTACAACTAAACTTAAACACAGAATCCATAATTTCATAAATCTATAAATACATCATATTTTTTATAGGATTAGCGATAATTACAGAAATATAAATTAAGAATTTTTTTTTTTTTTTATAGGATAAGAATACAAGAAAAGAGTGATAATTACATATATTTGAGGATTATTTTTAGACATAGAGGAAAGTTCATTGTTGATTAAGAATATTGCGAATTGTATGTTTGAATTTATTTAAATTTGTGGAAAAAACGTCTAACTGTTCAAATCTGTTAACAAGTCTGGGAAGCCTTTGAAGTGGTGAATTAAAAAAGTAATTAGTTGTCGCAGCTTCCAAGGCAAACCCTGCGTAATTTCTGGTTACTCGGGATGGAACTCGCAAACAGATTCGTTCCAACAGTTGTGGACAGTCGATGTTCCCGTTAATTATTTTGTGAAAAAAGACGAGATCAGCTACAATTCTTCTTATTTCCAATTTATCAAGAGAGCAAAATGATCTTAAAAAGTTATAATCAATATGTGTTGATGGTAAATTAAGTTTATAATTGATAAAACGGAGAAATTTATTTTGTGTTCTCTCTAAATGTGACACATGAACAGCATATTGAGGGCTCCATACAACTGAATTTGTTTCTAATACTGGTCTAACCCGACTCTTAAATAATAGTTTAAAAGTTCCAATATTTTTGAAATCTTTACTTAATCTGAGTACGAAACCTAGGGTTCTTAAGCCTCTATCAACTGTGCAATTGATATGTGACACAAGAGAAAACTTATTGTCTACAATTACGCCCAGATCTCTAATTTCATCAACGACACTCAAAGTTATACCATTAATTTTGTAGTCATAGTTTACTATTGTCCGGGTACGGCAGAATCTCAGCATTTGACATTTGATATATGTCGATATTCCGATAGGTAGAATAAAAATAATCATATGAAAAATTCTTGCGTAGGTAGCAGCAACTTTTAAACATTTTTCATATTGTTGTGATTTTGATGTAGTTTGCCGACGGCATGCACCAGTGCGCCATCCAGCCGACCATCTATCAGTCTGCCGTCAAGATGATTTAAAACAAATTATAATGTTGGGTTGCTGGCGTAAATTATGCCAATCTAATTGCGGTAAAAATTCACTTGGATTAATCAAATTAATATCGGTTTTTTTTTTTGTAATGGTAATACCCAGTGGCAGAAAATTGTCGTGGTATTGTGCCGTTTTTAGTTGGAAGATTTGTTTGGACTGATGATGACAGGAATTAAATCCGTGAATCCAAAAATCGAAAGTAATCGAAAGATTCAAAATAATAAATGTTGTATGGAAATATAAGAGAGTGCAGGTTATTAATTAAATTGAAAATAATCATGATCGCAGTACACTTTTAATCAAATTATCAAACTTCAATAAAAAGTGGAACCGAAGTGTCGATTTTCTTTGAAATTTGAATAAGATGCACTTTTGTTTTGAAGGTATATTTTTCAAAAAATGTCGTTTGCAATCTCTTCTCTTCTACTGTCAAAAATTTCAATAATGAATTGATTTGGATTATACACATTCCTAAAAATGATCTGACTGTATTATAATATTAGGTCCTTACATATGAAATTGGCGTTTTGCCGTACTGGAAAATTAGATCTCAAATATCTTCTTTTTGGTTAGGAATTCCAAATCCAAACTTATACAGCTATTTACTCATGTATTTGTGTTTTGAAAATTATAATTCATTTGTTTTTTCCTCAATTGTTTTTTTCTTTGCGTCACTCAGTTTACAAAATGAAAAACTTGAAATATCGCGTTATTTACGAGTACGAGTTCCACCGTGGCACCAGTGCTGCAGAAACGGCTCTAAGGATTAATGATGTGTATGGCGACGGTGCCGCAAAAGAAAACCAGTGCGTTTTTGGTTCCAACGTTTTCGTTCTGGAAATTTCGACCTGCAGAACATGCCCCGTGGACGGCCGGAGACCAAAGTTGATAATGAAGAATTGAAGGCTATTGTGGAAGCGGATCCATCGCAAACCACATCCGAGTTAGCTGCAGGCTGCGGTGTTAGTGATAAAACTGTTTTAATCCACTTGAAGCAAATTGGTAAGGTGAAAAAGCTTGAAAGGTGGGTACCTCACGAATTGAGTGAAGCAAATCAACAAACGCGCGTTGACTGCTGCGTTGCATTACTCAACCGGCACAATAATGAAGGGATTTTAAATCGAATCATTACCTGTGATGAAAAGTGGATCCTGTACGATAATCGGAAGCGCTCATCGCAATGGCTGAACCCTGCCGAACCAGCCAAACCATGCCCCAAGCGAAAATTGACTCTAAAAAAGTTACTTGTGAGCGTTTGGTGGACTAGTGCTGGTGTCGTTCACTACAGCTTTCTTAAATCTGGCCAGACGATTACGGCAGATGTCTATTGTCAGCAACTGCAAACCATGATGGAAAAGCTAGCTGCTAAACAACCGAGGCTGGTTAATCGCTCTAGGCCACTGCTGCTTCATGATAACGCTAGACCACACACTGCACAACAGACGGCTACCAAATTAGAGGAGCTTCAATTGGAATGTCTAAGACATCCACCGTACTCTCCGGACCTTGCCCCAACAGATTACCATTTTTTTCGAAATTTGGATAACTTCTTGCAAAGGAAAAAATTCACTCCGATGGGGCAGTCCAAACCGCCTTCAAAGATTTTATTGATTCCCGTCCGAATGGTTTTTTTAGTAAAGGGATCGATGAACTACCTATGAGATGGCAAAAGTGCATAGATAGCAATGGTACATACGTTGATTAAATAAATATATTATAATAAAAAAAAATCGGCTTTATGTTCCTCCCATACTAAACGCCAATTTCATATGTGAGGACCTAATATAATAATTTCATTGTCCGTCTGTCTGTCTGTCTGTTTTTGTGTTTGGTGTTTTTTTTTTAAGAAAAAATTTTTTTTTTCGAAAGATTTTTTTTATCGAAATTTTTTTAGAATTTTTTTCTCGCAATTCTTTTACACGATTTTTGTTTTATAATAATTAATTAAAATAACGTATAACCCTTACAAATTTATTCAGCATCATGAAAATATGCTTATTATTTAAGTCTTAGAGCTTTTCCAGCTCGACGTGTAGCGTTAATTTTGTATTGAAACTTGTGCATTTAAAATTAAAAATTTACAATTATTTCATTTTATTTTTGTTAATCTTATTTTTATGTTGCGTCCAATGTTAAATATCGACTTCCTTCCTTTTACAACATTCTTCCAAGTTAGTCTTTTAATATTTTACCTGTCTCTTTGCTTTCAATTTTACTAATGAATAAGCCAGACGTTATCTCACTATTGCATCTTAAGATAAGTTTTTATAATATAAATATATGTAGGTATTAGTTTTATTAAAGAGTCGCAAAAAAATGTAACAACTGAATTTAACAACTCAATATTTTAACGATGTTTTTTGCACCCGAAAAAATTTTATGTTTATATTAAAACAGTTTATGATCACGTTAAATAATTTAATTTAATCGTTTAATAACATTAGTGTTGCGCGTACTATCCTAAAATAAATCAGCTTTATATCACTATCCAGGCGGGCATAAAAATCGACAAACAACTATATTTCAGCTCCAAAGTTTATAAATTACAGCTGATGCGCAATAAAAATATTCAAATGTTCATTTTTTGCTCTCAATCAATTTAAATCTGAAAAATATGACGCTGCTTATCCGCCACACATTCATTCCATACAGCGACACCGCCCCTCACCCGCGTCCAGCCCAAACCGCTGGAAAGGTGCGATTCAATTACACAACAGGATAAAACACAAGCGGGGGTTGTTAATTTTTTTTATACGGTGGTTCCGTCAGCTGTGACTGCGAGTACTACGAGTTAGTTATCAAGTGGCTCCCAATTTGAATAATCGTGCCATCCATTTGGCCGCGAATGAAAGAGCCAATGTTATGTACTTTTCTCGCAACGGCTCAATTTTGACGCTTATTGATAGCGCCCGAAGAGCGATTCAAATATTTATGAAGAAAATCTTCAGAGTGGCTTCTCTTTATCTCGATCAGTCCCAGTTTTTCCCGGAGGACGTAAAAACCAGGCCTGGATGTATCGGGATTTAAAGGGTTAAGAATAATCCTCCGCGCTTCTTCGTTGGATGATTTGATTACTTTTTTGCTGTGTACATTTTTATTTTAACTTTAAGATAGAAGTACAAACTGTACATTGAGTTTAACGCTGGAAATATTACATATTTCAATAAATGTACGTAGGTACCTAAGTGGACTACGCCCTTTTGAGGAACATAGAATTATATTCTTATTTATGCAACTAATCCTTAGTTTCACACTTTTTGTAAATTAAGTACAAATATTACTCATAATAATATTTTGTTGAGGTTTTACCAAAAATTAAGTGGTGATAAACTAAGTTAATTCGTTTAATTATATTTTTGATGATAATTTCTATAATAATACGGCGAAACACGATATATTCGATTTTTTTTATAATTTTTTTTAACTGATATGTTTTCGAAAAATCAGGTTACAAATCATTTTACAAACCATATTTTACTGTTTCAACCTGCAAGACTTATTAGACCTTAGATACCTTATTTTACATCGTATAGATTTTATTCATGTAGAGAAAATTCCAATCAAAACTATCATAATAAGATTTTGCCATTATTAGAAACAAAATTTTTTTTTACTCTTTTGACACAGGTACTGGAGTTGTAAAAAAAGAAAAAGAAATAGGTTTATAAAAATGAAAATGATGCAAACGCTAATTATGATAGATTAATGTCCGTATAAATTACACCATAGATGTTAGCATTAAAGTAAGTAATAAAGGCAATAGAAATGTATACACATGTGTATGATTTATTAATAGTGTGCTTGTTTTCCAGTTTATACTGCCCTTTTAAAATGGACATGTATCAGATATATACAAAATGCTGAATGCACCAAAAATGGTCTATTGGTTAGTAGTACTAGCTGGTTGGCCCGGCTTCGCCCGGGTGTCATCATAATTCGGTGATCATAGGATTTCGTTGATGTCTCTTTTCTGTTGGTTTCGACAACGTGATTGAATGGCTTTGAATCAACAGATATTTTAGTGCACCGTAGCTGCCCAATTTTGGGGTGGTGTATTGCTTCGACGTTAAATGCTGATGTCTAGCTTGTGCATTTATTATCGACGACATTATACTTCATTCTGGAACCTCTAGACTTACCGACATACTCCGCTACTCAGTTTGGAACCTTATAAATCTTTCTGAAAGCTTCTAGAAATTTCTCCCTCCAGAACTTTCCAAAGCATTCTCGAAACTTCTAGAACTTTCTGGAGCCTCCTAGACTCACAGACACAATCCACCACTCAGTTATAGAAATTTCTGAAACTTTCTCCATCCAAAACTTTCTAGAGCATTCTGAAACCTTTTCTAAATCTTTTGGAACCATCTAACTCACTTATAAACTCCGCCACTCAGTTTGGAACCTTATAGAACTTTCGGGAATCTTCTAGAACATCCTCCTTCCAGAAGATTCTAGAATTTAATCGAACGTTCTGAAACCGACACACCTCGCCACTTATTTTGGAAACTTACAGAACTTTCCTGAATGTTCTAGAACTTTCTTCTTACATAAGTTTCTACAGCTTCATCGAACGTTCTAGAACCTTCTAGATTCCCCGGCATACTCCGCCACACTGTTCGGAACCTTATAGAACACTCATGAATCTTCTAGAACGTTTTCCTTCCAGATCATTCTATAACTTTATAGAATATTCTGGAACCTTCAAGAATTACCCACACACTCCACCACTCAGTTTGGAATCTTATGGAACTTTACAGAAAGTTCTGGAATATTTCAGTCTCACCAACACACTCCGCACATTCAGTTTGGAACCTAATTGAACACTCGGGAATCTAGAACATTCTCCTTTCAGAACACTCTAGAACTATATAGAACATTCTGGAACCTACTAGAGTCACCCACACACTCCGCCACTCAGTTTGGAACCTTAAAGATCTTTCGAGAATCTGCTAGAATGTTCTCCTTCTAGAACTTTCTAGAATTTTATCGAACGTTCTAGAACCTTCTAGAGTCACAGACACACTCCGTCACACTGTTGGATCGTCATAGAACTTTTGTGAACCTTCTAAAATATTGTCCTTCTAGAACTTTCCACAGATTTATCGAACGTTCTGGAACCTTCTAGAATGTTCTTCTTCCAGAACTAAAAATCAACTTCACAAAGTCTAATTTTTAATTTGCCATCTGCTTGAGAGTTGAACATTAAATAAAAAAAAATTCTGCTCATTTTCCTCCCAAAAGTAGAACATTAAACATACCAAATATATTTATATATAAAATATAGAGATTATTTCACTAAATGTGGAGAATTCAAGGGGGTTGTAATATTATGATAACTCAATTTAAATGTGTACATAGTCCAAATATCAAAGAAGGTATTTCATTAAAATTTTCGGTGAAATGTCCGTCATTTTGTAAATTGAACCCTCAACCTTTGGATCTGTATTAGTCATGTATGTACCCACTTAACCACCGAGTCGATCCAATTTCCTTCTTTTGAAATTGAGATATCGGAACACTTATTACTTGTCTGGACCGACTGTCGCTAATGATTCGTAAAAAGGACAGAACTAAATATTTATTGTTCGAAATAAAGTCTTCGTAAGATTTGTGTTGAGCACGGGGATTTTCCCGAAACGTTCGTATGACAAGAAAACTTTAATTTTTTTTTAATACAAATTAATCTTTGACTTAAGAATGTCCCACCACTTTCCTGATTTATATTCACTGACGATTGATGACCGTTGAATATTGACTGTTAAATAAAATTAATCGTTTGAGAGTTGAAACATAATCAATCAATCAATCAATATATATATATAAAAAGAAACACGTGTTTCCCTACCCACCAAGTTTACTCCACAACCAGCCACAACCACCCACCGGTGGTAATGGTGGTAGATAGCCCTTGGTGTCACATCGAAAATATGAGTTTGGTGGGGGTGATTTGCGTGGGAGTGGGTGACGAAAATGTGCATTCTAGCACATTGTTTTGTTAAGGGAAGGCCGCAAATGTTTCAGATTCTTTCAAAATAGGCGCGCCGACTATGTCGGTGATTCTAGAAGGTTCCTGAAAAACGTTCTCTAGAAAGTTCTGGAAGAAGAAGGTTCTGGAAAATTCTTGAAAGTTCTATAAGGTTCCAAACTGAGCGGCGGAATGTGTCTGAGTATCTAGAAGGTGCCAGAACATAGATAAATCTCTTGAAAATTCTGAAAGAGAACGCTCTAGAACCTTCCAGAAAGTTCTATAAGGTTCCAAACTAAGTGGCGGAGTGTGTGGGTGTCTCTAGAAGGTTCCAGAATGTTCAATAAAGTTCATGAATGATCTGGAAGGAGAACATTCTACAAGATTCCCGATAAGGTTCTAAACAGTGTGGAGGAGTGTGTTGGTGAGTCTGGAAGAATCCGGAACTTTCGATAAAATTCTAGAAACTTCTGAAAAGAGAACGTTCTAGAAGGTTCCAAACTGATTGGCGGAGTGCGTCGGTGAGGTTCCAGAACGATTGATAAAGTTCGAGAATGTTCTGGAAGGAGAACATTCTAGAAGATTCACGAGTATTCTATAAGCTTCCAAACAGTTTGGCGGAATGTGTATGTGACTCTAGAAGGTTCCAGAACATTCGATACAGTTTTAGATTATTCTGGAAGGAGAACGTTCTAGAAGATTCCAGATTGTTCAATTAGGTTCTAAACTGAATGTGCGGAATGTGTTTTTGAGTCTTGAAGATTCCAGAACTTATTAGCTTATACTATTGATTTGCTTACAAAAATGCACAATACGTCTTTAAATTGTTTTCAAATGAAATTCTAACATTTTATTAATGTTTTAACTTTTTTAAATTTTATGATCCCGGGCAAGGATGAACATATTTTCCCTATAATATTTTCGTTAATATATGCTCTATTACTAAATTGTTTTTAAATGATTTTTCGGAACAGAAATTTTAGAATTCAATTACTAACCCATGTTTAGAGGACAGCAGCAGATAGAATTTTAAAAAATGCCGATGTAAAACGTGCTGGGAGGGTGTGGTAAAAAGAGAGTTATAACGGGTAGAGACGATCGGAAAATTTGAGATATTTAATTTTTGTTGGTATTATTTATAAACATGCTTGCTACGCTTAAATATAATTTTTAATTCACATTTATTGTTTCATTAATATACAGAAAGCATTATCCATTAAAGAAGTACTATAGTTCAATAAATTATATGTATTAGTCTTATCAAAACACTTCCTTATTTATAAGGCGGCTCTAATAATAAAATAGCCCAATGTTCTTTATACACCGATCTTTAATTACTTGTCAATGTTTTTGTTGGAAAACTCACTTTTCAACAGCAGATTATTATTAATATATTTTATAAAAATAGTATATTTTAGCATAAGTACCTAATAAAGTATTTTTAGTAAAGCTTAAATAATGTTGAACAAAATTATTTAAATAACAATACATCAAATAAAACTTATGAAAGGAAATAAAGATTGGCCTAGCCGTGCTCTATATTTATCGAGAAAGCCCGAGGCTTGTGACGTCACACTCGCCCTTTACAATCGGAAATCCCAACATTCGAGTTTATGGATTGTGACGTAGAAGAAAAAGGGCGGATACTCGTGATTGCGTCTGCAGATGACGACCCTTATATCGCAGCCTTATTTATGGGGGTAAATTGTGATGCCATAATTCTGGCCGACTTCGGGCGTTTCCGTGACCGTTCGGTGTCGCTCGTGTTCCCGCTGTCGGGCTCGTCTATTTGAATAATGTCTAAGACTATCAGCTCAGTAAAATGGACCTACATTTTGAGGTAATTTTTCATTTTATGTACGCCCTTAATACTAAAATGGAAGTGTGTTTTATTTTACATCTTAAAACGTTTTTGTAAGAATAATCTTCGGTTAAGTAACATTATACAAACCATTCTCATAAAGCTTATTATTTTTTACATTTCAAATTATGCTTACTTTTCTTGTTACCAATATGTATGTACAAGATACATATACGAATTATTACAATAGAATCATCCAATGCGTGTCTACAACGCTGTATCTTTGGTATGCGTAAATTTGAAGAGAAATCATCTTTTTTACAAAATGTTATTTATAACGCATCTTTGATACTGATTGAATAACAAATTAAATGAATGAATTTTACAATTTTTTGAAATTCGAAATGTTTTTAACTCTGTGTATTTTCTGAGCAGAGTGTAAAATTGTACCGAGATAAACTTAATTCCTTCTTTAAACGAGAGGTTTCGGATACAATGGAAGTTTGTTCCCTAGTAAACAAAATGTATTTTTTACAATAGACGTTGTTTTTTTAATTTTCGTCCCAAACCCAGTCACCACAAGCTAACTAAGCATGGCTTATTTACTAAGACATTATACTTTTTAAGAGTATTTACTTTAACCTTTTTATAACCGTTTCAAAATTTGCATTCTCGTAGTAATTTTTTTAAACAAGTCAAACGTATTGAAATCAGCCGTAGAACCAGGCCGCGAATCAAGAAATTTACGTTATTTCAGGTAAAGTCCGGTATAAAACTTGTGTTAAAAAATACACATTAGAAAATTTGTGGACATAAGAGGAGCGGCCGCGGGTTTTCTTAAAATACCGTTTTAGATACCAGCGAGGATACATATTTTACGCAATGTTCGTACGGTACGTGTGTCAGAAACATTAACGCGTTCTTTTCGTTAACACTCTCTCGAGTTCGATTTGGACTGTACCGCTATTGCGATCAGAATCTTAATTATAAAGCGGATTTTTTGTATGTCCGAAGAAAGAAAAGTCGAACGGCGAGATCTGGGGCGTCGTGAAATTTGCACAGCTTACGCTGTCTCGATTTTCTAGATCAGGGTGATTATTTATCAGCTCGCTCGAAGTTTTAAAATATTCGGTTAACTTTAAAAAAAATAAGACAGATTCCACATTTTTGTTTTGTTTATTTTTTCTAGATGTTTTATTTTGATTTCGATTTTTTTTTAAATGTTTAACTGCCTACGTATCTGTACTTTTAAAGAACAACCGGAGAAAATTTATTTTAGAAAATAATTTATGTTGATTTGACCCTTTTTAATCTTACAGCCATAATTTTTTTGAGTATTTTTCAGTGAAACATGAGAGAATATGATATGAATATATACAAGAAAGCAATGCTAGTGTTCCGCAATGTGGCCGCAAGTCTGGGGTTACGAAATGTGGCCGCAAGTCTGGGGTTACGAAATGTGGCCGCAAGTCTGGGGTTACGATATTGACGACCTCCATACGTTCTTCATAATAATAAAACACATTATTTATACAATATTAATGCGCCAGTACCTTGATTACGTTAAGATAACAACTTTTCAAATTACACATTGCTAAAATAATCTAACTGAAAATTGCTTTTTATTACTAAGTTTTATTACCTCTACAGACAGACTGGTAAACTTTCATAAATGCTAGCATTTTTTAAAAAGTTAATATTTTATATATTACGTAATGTAACGAGGCTAAAAAGAATCAGGCACTCGTGTCGAGTGACAGTTGTTTGAAATGTTCACAATACTACCGAAGATTCCAGAACGACTTAGCGTAATCTACAGCTTTCGAGAGACGTCTCCAAAGTTCCAGGAACATCTGGAAGTTACGAGAACTTGAGAGAAAATACTATAAAAGCCTAGTAAATACTAATGAATTCTCGAAGGTTCGAAAATTTAATGTTACGGGGTATAAATAAACGGATCCAGGCCGCGGAGGGCCATTGATATTTTGGAGTTTCCTACTACGCGGCTCTAGCGGTGAATCACGAAGCGAAAACAGTGTTACCATCAGGCGTGTGAACTAAGCGATAGAAAATTAAGTGAAGTACTTACCCTTGTGCAATATACGCAATATATATAATAGTGAATAAAGTGTTAAAGCGATTATAAAATGTATATTTACAAGTGATAAATAGTGTTAAGAGACTCTGTACGTTTGTTTAATTAATTAATCAGTATTTAATAAATCCATTGTTAAATTCCAGCTTTTCATTAATTCCTTTCACAGCGACGATACGTGACAAAAATAATACGTATTTTTGTATTATTATTTTTTTATTACCTACGTGTGTATTTTATATGTGGGGTATAAAAATAAAGGCAGCAATATTCAAAAAAATACATACATGCAGTCATCGAGAATTTCATTTCTAATTTATATGAGATTTTATAGAAAACATACATAGCCTATTAATTTTTAGGAAATATGATTTTGAAATGGATAGATACGTAAAACATTTTTTTTTTGGATATTGCTGCCGTTGCTTTAATATCTTACATAACATTGTGGTGTATTCTATTTCATGTTAAGATATTTTTGGCTTGACGAGTATATATGATTTCATTTTATAGCATTGAGTGACATGATAGTTATTTTGTGGTGGAACAAGATTATTTTAATTTTACTGAACTAAACTTTGTACCACACATTCGTCGAGTGATTTTGTCACTTATTATAGTTCCTCTCGTAATCGGATGCAATCAATAACTAATATATTTGTAAATACAATGTATAGTATAATATATGTATCTAATAGAGGATAAATATTGAACCGCTGGAAACCGTAGTCCAAAAAGCAATTTGGAGAAAATACTAACAAATAAAATCGCTTTCTCAACACTTTACCCTGATGTCTATATTCAATTGACGACTGACCCTCCCTCCACTTCGTTATTAATTATACTCGATTATGTAACAAAATTACCCGGTGAAATGTAATGCAATGTTTAGTTAAGCAATCATTAAAAAAAGGATCAATTTTATTTGGGTTATAAATATTTTTGAACGCGTTGTTTTGTAGATAGGGAAGGTGGAACCTTTTATTCTTGCTACCACTTAATGTCGCTCAGCTGGTATTGAAACCGTTTTTGTTTTCTGGAAACCTTTTTCAGGGCTTGAAATAATTAACTACTGAGATAAGAATCGTAGACGCGAGACTTAGTGGAAGCAGATAAGACAATTTAAGAACAGAGATTAGTCAGTTGTGACTTAAGTGACACCAATCAGATGTACTTCAATGCGAAAAGTGTTGCAGATTCTGCAAAGGAAGATTTCGCACCGGAAACTCAAAACTTTGTTTGACGATCTCCCATCATCGGGAATTAACATTTAAAATTATCGAAACCATCCGCTAAGTATATGTTGGAAGACGTATTAACTGCGATATACATTATATATAATGTAACGACTACAGGGAAAAATATTTTTCCTCCATCTGTATTTTTTGACCACTATATGCGGTTGATACATTACTTTCATGTCAAACTGTAATAAATCATTCCCGTTACTTGAAAATCCCACCGAACCATTTTTCTCTCCGCTCTCTTAACGATACATTCTGCTAGCATACAAAATAATATTACATGGCACAACTTATTATGAGACGAATTTCGTAAGCCATTCCAGAAATGTGCAGTAACCGTGAAAATATTTTTGATCGGTGTATTGTAAAGTGAAAATTATAATAATGTGGGGTTTACGCATTTCAGGAGTGTAAATTTATTAATGAAATTTATTTGACTTATTTAAGTAAACACACCGTACCTACATTGATACATGAAGCTTATATCTAATAAATTTTCTTCAAGCGCGACAAGAAAAATTACCTGGGAGCTTGAAAATTGAACTATTTAAATAAAATTAAAAATTATAAAAAAAGTTAAACGGTAATAATTTTCCAATTAAGAAAACAAAAATACAGATAACGAAAAATGAACATAGAAAATATCAAAAAGAGAAAAATACACAATTATGATACTGCATGAAAAGGAAAAGTGGGAAGGGAAAGGGAATGGGTTTCAATTAAAGGAGTATACAGTATTTATGGGTGTCCGAACACACGTATATGCGAATGCGTACACAAACATATGCCTGTACATACACACACATTAGGGTGCTTTAAAAAATTAAAGTTTATATTTTTTATCGGGGAATACATTTATATGCTTTCAATACCCTAAAAAATATACACGTATTTTTTTTATTCGTGATTGAAATTAATTTTAGGGTTGACTACCATTGATCAAAGTTTCAAAAATATGCGCCGTTTAGGGCAGTGACTGCAGCGCTTCAGACCAAACACGTCACAGCATCACACCAAGAAGCCGTGGATAGGTTGAACACACCATTTCCCGACCCGCGTAGTATTTTAAATAATAGAAAGCATGTTTAAACGCGTTAGCAGTTGCTGTTTCTCGTCAACAATAGTTAGAGTTCACGAGAAATAAGATACCTTTTTCTTAGACTGAATTTGCGGTCGTGGCGTATAATTTGATGATGAAGTTTACATGGAAACTAAACAGAGGATGGTCATTGCCCTCGAAAAAAAGATTGGAAGGTTCTCCAAAGGGAACCCTCAAAAATGCTCTCATTACGATTAAAAACTTGGAAGATTTTATTACAAATCATACCTACACGGAATTTTTTCAACACAATCGTCGTTTCGTTTTATTTTTTGACGAAAGATATTAGGACATGGAAGGATGATGAGGACTACGATAAAGCTAAGACTTATGTACATTCTAAGAAAGTTGTAAATGATAAAGTATAGAAAGGAGCAGTGCTCATGGAAGAGTCACTGGTGAGAAAATAATCATCTTCATTCCACCGATGAAGAGTAGAAGCAATATTTACTCTTGGCGGTTCACTCAAATAGTTCACGCTGGCGTCAACTTAAATAATTATTTTTCTTTGTATTTATATGTTTATTTTCTAGATGTATCACAAAATTATTTCATTAACATTAATATTAAGTTTCGTAAAAAATTGCTTAAAATATTTTTTTACGGTTTAAATACCAATTTATATTTTTAGTTAGGCCCTAAACGTGCGCAGCGGCGACCCCTAAAAGTCCATTAGAAAATCTGAAAAAAATAATGTATAAGTTTTCAAATATGTGAAAGGGTGCCCTATAGAAATAAGATGTTTAAAACTTTCGTACATTTTTGAAGCACCGTAACACACATACCTACATATATACACATACATATAAACTCAAATATATATGCTTGTATATATATGTGCGTAATTATATACATATATTTAAGTTCAATTCAATAATAATAATTATGTTTTATTTATTTATATATCTTTATTTAGTTAATGATACATAGTATACATATATATTTACACTTATTAAATAATATTTCTCTTCATACATTTTCCATTGTTATGTGCCGTTTACATTCTTGTTTGAACATATTGATTCTGCTCAGCTTCCTCACACCTTCTGGCAGGCTATTCCATTGTAATAAATACAGTTTTGTGTGTTTGTCTTTTTTCTATTTGGAATACTTATTTTGTTTGCATTTCTTGTAGTATATCTATGTAACTCTGTGTTATATTTGATCTTATTTTTAAAATATTTCGTTTAATATTTTGTGAATGAATATTATTGTATTTAATTTTGCGAATGAGATTGCGAAGTTTTAAAGAGAAGCAATTTATTGATAAAAATGTCCAGAATTATTTGTAGAATTCAAGATATTGTATTTAGACGTAGAATGGATTATCAAACAGTATTTTCAATGGCTAGTTCTGCCAAAATTGGGATTAAATAAATTATTTGAACGCGTTGAGTATGCAGGACAGTTAGATCATATTTCCTCTAATAAATATGGGGGGTCAACCAGGTTGTTCATAATTTTAAGATTTTAGGAAGGGATTAATATTAACAAAATCATGTTTTCTTTTTTTTTCACAATAATTTCACATAATGAAAATAATTAACAAACATAATAAGATAATGAAGAAAAAGAAGGAGAAGATATTATAACATCTCTACGACATATACCTACAACAGTGGTACTACCGATCGCTCTTGTATATGGATGTGAAGTTTGGTCTCTCAATTTAGCGCAAGAGCATACGTTACTGGTCTTCAAAAATAAAGGTTTACAGCCCAACAGAGCAGGGAGGACGATACGGGAGAATGGAGGAGGATACCAACTTGGAACATTTGGAATAGTGTTTCGTCCCAGATATCCTGAAAAACTGTTAAATCAAGGAAGGTACAGCGAGACGTGTAACGGGAGTCCTCCAATATACACAAAGCCTTTATAGACCGCGATCAGGATCGGGACCGAAAGGAAGACCATGACAGAGATGGAGACAGGGCAGGTAATATCAAGAGAGACCTGCAAGGAGTAAGGGGTGTCCAGCAGACGACCTGAAAGGCGATGTCAAGGAATGGAAGGAGCTCTATTGTGATTGCGGTTATGGACTTCCAAGTCCCACGATGCCGCTAAGGAAGAAGAATAAAGAAGACAAAATAATAAAAATTACTGCGATAATTGACCAACTGTATCCATTTTGGTGTAAAATTATATAATAGTATATAAAACATAAAAATATGTCCCTCAAAGTTCTTTGACATTTTATTATAAATGTTATTTTTCATATTCTAAAAGCGGTATTGCCGCAATAGTATTTTTTCCCGAAAAAGATGTGTCATTAAATATGAATATCAAGGAGGTCGGTTGCTTCCATTGTTGCGAGCTGGTTCCCAATAGTGGCCCTCTGGGATATCAAAATGTCATTTAATGTCAGGTTTTAACGTCAAGAAATTCCGGTCGCCTCGACCGTGATACAAGTAACACAAATATCGGTAGATTTTTTTTTTCTGTGGCAATGTCTAGCACGTTAGTGATATTAAAGATATTTTTGCAATCACTAAACCTTGATTTCAAATGGGAGACACATTCAAAAATATTATATTCTGTTATTAAATACACCTTATTATAAATAGGTGCTCTCGATTCAATAAATAATCACACACGTATAACTGTATGTTTAAATCATTTTTGATTAAAAATATCATCGAATATGCTAATATTTTTTTTGGCGGTCCCTTGTTGCGAGGATGATGTCTGCGATGGTTTAGATAGCTGATACGAGTCCTCGCGAGGCTGAGGAATCCCGTCTTCGATTCTCTTTTTTTGTGTTATGAGAATGACATCTGCGATGGTTTAAATAGCTGATACGTGTCCTCTCCAGGCTGAGAAATCCTGTCTTCGATTCTCTTTTTTTGTGTTATGAGAATGACATCTGCGATGGTTTAAATAGCTGATACGTGTCCTCTCCAGGCTGAGGAATCCTGTCTTCGATTCTCTTTTTTTGTGTTATGAGAATGACATCTGCGATGGTTTAAATAGCTGATACGTGTCCTCTCCAGGCTGAGGAATCCTGTCTTCGATCCGCATGGAGATGAGTCATCCTTGTTTTTCTTATTTTTTCTCTGTCTCATTTTTTAGGTCAATGTTGCAGCTGTTTTCTGTTCAAATATACGCAACTATTAAGTTTTAGTAATCACTGATCATCGTTATAACAAACTTTAAGGTATGTGCTGAAAACACAGTTAATGGATTTTGTTCGCAGAAGAATGCTTAATTAATTAAGATAAATTATAGAAGTCTCACAGAAACGATACAATTTTTATGAGAAACATATATGGAAGTCTTTTTATAGGATGGCCATACTATAAAATTTGAAAAAAATTAACCGATATATACAGCTATAAGAATATTGCTTAATATTGTACTTTAAAATATAGAGGTATTATTATACCAGTTGCGAAATCTATTTGTATACCTACTAACTAGTTCATGAGAATATACTACTAGTCTCTAGCATAGTGCTTTATTTCAGATAGTCCCTTTTTTCAGATTTGGAACATATATAGAACTTATTTTTTAATGTGTGGATGTTTTTACCAATTGGAATTGGTGAACGTTGATTTCTGTAGAATGAAGAAATAGAAGAGCCAGCTCTTACACGTCGTAAACCCTGGGCCATCTTATAAAAATACTTCTAAATACGTTTATCATATAAAAAGTCTCATCTCTGTGAGAGTTCTATATTTACCTTAATTAATATTTTTATTTGATAATTGTTCTAATTGAATGCCTCAAGTAAAAGTTACTGTCTTAAGGCTTCGCCTAGTGAAGTTTTGTATGTATAGTATTTAACAATGAAATAATTACGATTTCACATATACACACACCGTGTAGATCGTGATAAAACAAATATAACGTCAAATGTAATACAATGGATTTGACAGCTCGGAAAATGAGATAACAGTCGTGTACGTAATTTTTATGGGAAGATTTTCCTTCCGAGAGCACTAGGAGATGGAGCTATAGACATGGGTAGCATGGATAAAACTCGCTTTTACTTCGCTAACTTAAAAATTTACTTCGCATAAAAGCTTTAACAGTTTTCTTTGCCGAATGTAGAAAAAGTATTTTTACTTTAAATAATCTTTAAATTAAAAGTCCTCCTTTCTAGAAAATCAAAATCTCTAAAAGCTTCCTAAATCTCTAAAAGATTGCCAATATCGAGTGCTGGTCTTATGTGAAGCACTCATTAATCAGTACCATCTTAATTATTTTGCAATAAAAATTCATTAACTTCTAATTACATTGTATGATATTTTTTAGGAACTAACATATCTAGAAAGAATTACGCCGTGGAACTTTACCTCGCGCTGCAGAACCTTTTTGGATGTAATACCCAGCGCGATTTTAATTAGAACCTGGGAGTTTCGACGAAACAAGAAAAGATCATCCGTGTATTTGAAAATAAAATTATTCGCAGAATGTTTGGGTGAGTTGTTGTCGTGCATTCGCACCAACTAAGAGCTCCACGACAACTTCAAACCAAATAAAATTTGTTATGGGAGCGAGAAGACTGAGGTAGGTTAGCCAGGTTGTAAGAAGGCAAAACTCCAGAACCCTCCGAAAGGACTTCGAGGAAACGCTAGAACCCGACTACTGGACAGTCCAAACATGAAATAAGCGCATATTATGATGTAATAGAGTGTCAGTAAAGAAGGATGTGGATTACTTGCAATTTTTGGACAAGAGAGATTTGCCTTGAGATAGGGATACCTGGAGAATGTTTGTACAATTCTTGCTAAATAATTACAATCGCCTTGGATCTGAATGGCCAATAACACTATGAAGATGATTTTTTGGGATCTATAACTAGATCATTTATCATGCAAGTTTGAAAGAAGGTTTGTCTATGTACGTGTGAAATTGGTCGATGAACATTCAGCGTTTATTAGTGTGATGAGACAGGGTAGACGACCCTGGTAGATAGAGGGTCCTCGTCAAATGAAGGTATTTTCTAGAGATGTTTTCTGTTATATGAAAAATATTATACAGACGTAAAATAGTTGACGCGAGTTTTCGATCTCCTGGTCGCGGCCAACCACTGTGATGACCCCGCTGATAGAGGGTCTTCCTAACGTATTAAAGATGAATTCTGTATTAATAATTTATTTAAAAGGCCGTTGCTTAATCGCCGCGAGTTGAAATTTAATTTTATCTACTATGTTCAATTGATTTGCCAACTCCTGGCCGCGGCTAACAATGTGATGTCTCCAAGCGGGGTGACCCGTCAAAAATACGTCGTGGCAAATAATATTAAATAATATAAATTTCATTGCAATGAATAAAGTCATTTGCTGTATGATGTTAGCGAAAATAGTTGTATGGCGCGGGAGGTGACGGCTGAAGCCGGCTATTAAGCTGTAACGATATAATGTACGCGGAATTAATTATTATATTCTATGGAATATTACGAACTAAAATTCAATCCTTCTTATGAAATAATATATTATATACAATATTAATGCTCTGCCAGTGCTAACTATACATTTAACTAAAATATATATTGACTGAAAATAATTATTCTGTGAAAATTGTGCTTTTGAATGCAAAATTAACTAAAATATTTCTAACATCTTGGGTTCGCATACGAAATTGATAATACTTAATGCCCTTTGCATTTACTAAGTGTATTACCTAAATAACCACAGCTATACCATCCTGTCCGTCAGGGACGAAACATACAACACTTTATAGTTATATTTCTAAAAGTGCTACT
This sequence comes from Agrypnia vestita, assembly GCA_016648135.1. Lineage (NCBI taxonomy): Eukaryota > Metazoa > Arthropoda > Insecta > Trichoptera > Phryganeidae > Agrypnia > Agrypnia vestita. Next base: position 17,405 of record JADDOH010001657.1, on the reverse strand, counting down.
CTTACGCGACAAAAAATACCTATCACAGTCGGGCTATGAATATGAACTATTTCCGCCTCATAATGGAGCCTGGCATCAATACTAAAAACCTTACTAGAAATAATAAATGCGACTAAATCTCAATAAATACAATATATACTATTCGTAATACGTCGTTGAATTGGCACATGATTCGTCTAATGGATGAAGGACCCCGTTGTGTATCGTAATAAATTCAAATTCTTTTATAGGAGCAGTGTGGAAACGATTGCATAATAATACGTAATACCTAACGAGTTTAATAATCTATACATTTATGTTATAATAAAATACGTTCACCAGAAAGAATTCGTGTATTAGAAATAAAACATTTCTGTTTCGAGACAAACCAGTAAGATCGTTGGAACGGCGCAAAGGGAAAAATTCACACATATTATATAACACTGTAATTAATAATTTTAAACACTTTATATTAACATATTCTTACCTTGAATGGTGTCGTCTTAGACGTGCATGAACCTGTTCATATTAATTCCTGGGGAAAATAATACATATATTTTCTATCTACGAAAACAACATTTTTGAAGCGAAACTTCTTTATAAATAAGTAGATAAGGTCTCGGGGATGGTTTGTTCGAAAGGATTCTACAACAACCCGTGAGTTTATATGAAATAATAGTTTCTTTTAATGCTAAATTTTGGTTTTTTAAATCCTCAGCATCTCTGCCGAGGGGGGTTGAGGCCCCGCGCCCGCCTAAACCCGGTGACCAGCTTTCTAAGTGACTAAATGGCCCCCCTTGTTCCTCCGGAACTTACTGCATCCCGAGACTCTATCTCTTCTTTACGAGATGTGATCCTGTGACGCCCCACTTTTAGGCTTATAATTGAGATGGCCGTACTCTTTTGGTACGAGTTTCTGATGATGAGTGTTCTCTTGAGGCGCCTTTCTTTTAGGCCAGTGTTTGAAGAATCATGTACTCTTTTGGTACGAATTGACGACGACATTAGCCTCCTTTGCGGGCATAGTCAGCGATGTTTCAAATTATTGTGCAATCTCATTATGCCTTTTCAGAATGGCGTCCTACGATTCTGCATCTTGCAACATTTACTTTGGTCAAATGTTAGAGTGTTAGTAACAAATTTATAATATCCCAGCTATTTCATATGAGTGAATGATTTTTATACTGATTCTGGCCCTGTCTTTCTTACAGAGGTCGAAATAGAAGTTAACGTTTTAGATAGAAGTTAAAGTTTTCAATAGAAGTTAAAGTTTTTTATCGAGGTTTTACAGCATTCAGGCATGAAAATCCTTCCAAAGACAAAGGAAACCTTTTGCGGGTTATGTGGCCCTGCGCCTGGTGGGGAAAGAGGTCGGTTTATTGACGACCCCGAGCAACAAGGAGGGCCCCGCCTTTAAGGGACCCTGCAGGGGCTTGTGCGGGTTCCAAGCCCAAGTGCCGGCAAGCATCTACGCCCCAACCAGCTAGGCCATCACAAACCAGATATCCCCTATCTTTAGTTAGATCTCCCCAATCTGTCCTTTACTCGTCGTTCTGAAGCCACTTGTTAAGCCAGATGTACCGAGGTACTCAAATCATAAAGAGTTAGTTGTAGACCGAGTGTAATGATTGCGCAATACCTACGCAATACAGCAATTATTATAATGCTACTAAGCACTTCATTTAGAAATCCGTGTATTCAATTGTTAGTATAGATAGCATAAAAATCCCTTTGCATAAAGATACATCCGTTTGGAAGAAATTCTCTTACGATTTGAACCAATATCACACAAGCAATCGTGATATTCAATTGCACATAATTATTCCGAACTCAAATATTCCCAAAATATATACATTTCGATAGTGAAAATAATTAATCGATAGAAATATAAATGTGTTCCTTAGCTGTTACACAGTGGCGGTATGGTCCTCTCTGTTAATGATGAGATGGTAGATTCCTCCACACGTCCGGATAGCACTCCGTCCGCAAATGATGTTCTGGAACTGAGGGCTCTGTCGGTAGTCTCTCGGGCAGCGCTTCCGCTCGCAAGTCTGGTCTCGAACTGAAGGGGCTGAGTATATCTTGTTCGCTCCTTTTATAGTAACGATTGCACCATACCTCCGAAATCCACGCTAGTGCAGTGACTCATCCTATGCGCGATGACTTCACCGGCGGCGCCTGCCATTGGCCGGATTCAGTCATCAGGATGATCGCCAAGGCTCAACCCGTCGAAAGGCAACGCGTGCCTGTGATTGGTCCGTTTCGTTAAAATAATAGTAAAGCACTCGCTACACGCGAGACTTGCTGTTCCTATTCATAAATAATAAAGGCTCGTTCGCACCTACTCACAAGGTCGAGCCTATTAGGATTGGCAAACAATATTAATTTAACACAGAATTATATCTATGGTATAATAAAGATCTAAGAAATATTACTTGTATAGCTGAATATTCAATATTTTGTTAGGCTCTTGTAATACATAGAATCTTGAGAAGAAATATATCAGACTTTTACTTTTAAACGATTCAAACCAGAAGAAATATATTCTTGATGTCCATACTTGGCTTTTTTGAATATTATTATTTTAAGATTTTCTAAATTTATTAAATCTATCTCTATGTCGACCATCACATTAGTACATATTAGGGTACATCATTGATGGATTAAAGATAGAACAATCTGGAATATTTCAGAAAGATATTATAAATCTTATCGACATCTTAATAAAGTATTAATAGCGCTAATCACTTTATCTAACACATGGTATTAAGTAAGTACCACATACGATCTCGTATATTCGAACTATGCGGCACTAATAATAAAGACACCTCACACATTAACAGTCTAACAACGTAACTAGGATTAGATAAATAAATATTAGAAATGGTTACCTATGTACTGCATCCCACATAAAAAATATTTGTTCTGTAAAATGGCAATAGTCGGTAAGTCCCTAAAATATTGAATATTTCTTCAATAACTGCAAAATAACTTTGTGATAAAATTATTTATATTATTAAAAAAAAACTTACAAAACCATTACAATTAGATAAATTATAAATTTTAGAAATCACATGTTAGTAGCAATGTTAGGAAGAATGTTAGTAGCAAAGTAAACATTATAAATAACCCGATCCTTTTCGCAAAAAGTCAGCTTTTAAATTTGTTTTCACCTTAGTTCTTAATTAGTATTTCAACTCACATAATATTTATTTTTGGTTTTTGTTAATGTATATACGTCAATTTTTAATTTTTAATATACGTTCTATCCTGATGAGGACCGTTGGCTCCGAAACATGATAATTCGATAAATGTTGATAATTAGTAATTTTATACAAACTGTTTTCTTAATATATAATATATGTTCGGTTTTATTTGTGAATCATCATGTCTTTTATTAAACAACACCATGTCGTGACAACGGTCAACAATGTTCTGGGACCTCGAAATCCTTCCTTGAAGGATTTCGGTAGGTACTTAAATATTTGTAAGTTTAGAGCTCCAGAGCAATGCTGCCATTGTACGTCGAGTCAGAATTCATTGCAGTGCCAGATCCTGACAAAACAATAACAAAAGCCTCCCATTTTTTCAAAAACGGTCACAAATAATTCATTTTGATTGTAGTCCGCCCTCTTATTTACGGCAGGCACTTCGCCCCTGTATGCCGCCCATATTTTTTTGGCTTATCGGAGTTATATTGTTCCGTTCGGGGAATACACATTCGTACTCGCTGCGTACTTTCGTAGTATTACATTTACACAGTTTCACATGTGAACAGTTTTCCGTTGAAACCTAAATTAAATGGTATGATCGTTAAATAATTTATCTTTGAAGATCATAAACAGATACCGTTATACAATTTTCACATTCGTGCCTACTCTTTATGTTGTACATTTCTTCTTCTTCTATGTTTCTACATACAATTTCATTGACAACAATTCAGCAGACTACTTGATAGGTACCTAATGACTTAAGAAAATATGATATTACCTGTGCGTAATAGAATATCAAATTTGAAATAGGATCATTAAAAATATTTTTAGATAACTTTGGTTTACACATTATAAAATAATATAAATACGTGAAATAATTAACTTTTTGAATCTCAGTATCTACCGAAAAACACTAACTTAGATCTTAAAATAATATTTTACTGTACTGTAAAGTTGTTTAAAACTGTTTTTGCCGAAACATATTTTTAATTCAAAAACGCGTTATTCTCATTATTGAAATGAATTGTGCACCAATTAATAATAATTTTCTCTAAGCGAATTATATAAATTGGTAAACGAACTCTTCCTAAAATTTTTGTAAATTCAACTCTGTAGCATCTTTACTTGTAATAATATATCACTCGAATAAAAATTTTACGAAAATAAATTTTTCGTAAAGGCGACTTCTCTAAATAAATATAAATCTAATTAAAAATAAAGGTTTCTAAAACGTGAGTAAATTTGGCACTTGTAAATGAGCACAATCTACAAAGATTTAACAATGGTTCGGAAATGCATATCTGCATTCGCTTTAATTGCTTTAACGCTTGTTTTGTTTTAACGCACAACCCGAAGTAATTCAATTAAAAGCAATCATTATCTTTGGATAATACATAATACCGTGCTTCAATACTTTATTAAAAATAATGCATGTTGTATTGAATGGATAATATCGCATCACAATTAATGCCAAAGTCTATTTGGAAACTGCAGCGATGGCTTAAATAATAAATACAACCTAATAATTTTATTTAACAGTAATTTATATTAATGAGAGATAATTAATAAACAATTGGCAGATGCTTGAAAATAAATTAATTTCACGAAAATTTATTGGAGCTCATGAAAAATCAAAGTCCAGGATATTTATCGAGTGCCATTCAGTTACGCACTTTTACCGATTTCAATAATATATTTCCTAATGAATTTAGAAAAGGCATTTTGCGCAATTAATAAATTGCATTTCAATAAAAAGCTTTTGTAGTTGTACAAAAAAGGCATGATTTAATAGCCCTGGCAAGTCAATCAATTTGAGTTTGTGAAATGAAATGGGTATTTGTGACAATGATTTTCAGTGTAAATAAAAAGTGCATGGGACATTACTTATGAATAAATGATACATTTTAACATTTCTATGGGAAGGGAACCTTTGTATTATAAAGTTTTCGTTCGTTGGTCATTTTCCACCATTTATGCATTGAATTTGGCTCTATCTACGGGTGTGAGACACACTATTAGGTAAAGGTTCAGATGGTTCGAGAATGGTGTTAAATATCTTAATATAGTATATCTCCTGATCCGGCACCTGAGTGAGACAACCCATGGGGTGTGTGTGAACTTATAAAGCGAAGCAAATTGATAATATTGCTTTTCACTGCAATTCAATATAATTTTTTTTTTAAATTTTCTTATATGATATTAGTGATAATAAAATTTCTGCACGCGCAAAGTACAGACTGTAAGCGTAGAAAGGAGCTCCGCGCGCTTGACCTGAAATTGACCTAAGTAGATAATGGTCCCTACCGAAAATTTCTTCACGTACTGAAGCTGAATGAGTGTAATATAAAATATATATTACTAGAGAATAATCTTTTATGCGATCTCTTCGTACGAAATATGTTTCTAAAATCCAATTACTGAGACTATACTATATTGCTCCTGAGTATTGACTATAGAGATTTTGAATATGAATACGATATTAATTAGTACATTTCAACAACTCTGATTCGAGTTCCACATTGATGATCATGTCTAACGCTGTTCTTGCATTTACTACGTGTAAGTCCAAAATAACTGTAGCTATACCAAATCTCTGTATGCCTGGATCGAGACATAATTATACTTCTAGCAATGCTATCTCTGGCGCGACTGAAATACCAATTGTAGATGTCAATAACTATGAATTATTTCCGACTCATAATGGAACTTGGCACCGATATTCAAATCCTTACCGGAACTAATAAATGCAACTAATTCTCGATGAAAGTAATCTATACATAAATTACACTACTCGTATTACGTCGTTAATTTGGCACATTGATCGTTTCTAGTGGATAGGACTCCTAAGTTGCTTCGGTGGCAAACTCGAGATTCTACAAGCCATGTTGATCTATTATACGAAAGCGAGAGAATTTTAATACATATTATCTAAAACCCTCATGGATTCGTCACAATTTATACGTCTAAATTATGGAACGCGGACGTTAGCGATGTTTACGAAATCGTCATACTTTAGGTTCGCTGTCATTTAAATAGGAGAAAATACATATAATATCAAACGGAAATTAACAATGAAAAACATATTTATAAATTTCAATAATTTCCTGGTAACTTTAAATCACCGTACGTAAAGCTCTTCACTTAGAAAATCGAGGGCAAAAGAAAACACATTAATAATTTCTAACTACTAAATTGCATAATTGAAGCGAGACTTCTCCAAAAGGTTCGATTAGGAAAATATCTCGGGGGGCGTCAGATCGGGGAGGATAATTAAAGCATCCCGTGATTCTATATTTATTGAAGATAGACTTCTTTCTTTTGATATAAATACACCCTGGGCATCAAACCCAGGGCGGATTAGAGCCCCTAGCCCGCTCAGATCCTGATGGACCCCTACCTTTTTAACCGAGGCCTCTCGTTCCCTCACGGAACTGACTGCATCCCGTGATATTTTCTCTCACTGGAATGGAAACCATAAATCGCCTCTCTCGCGGCCACGCTGAGTTTTACACCTTTCTGTTACACATATTCCATGAGAATGTTGAGTCTTTCTTTTAGACTTTGTTGCTGCTTTTGTACTATTTGAAGACAAAGGTTGGTCTTTCTTTTAGGCATCGACGGAGCGTATTAAAATATGGAACAACCTCTTCGTGTTACGAGAAGGACGTGCCATGGTACTGCATTTCGTGAAGACAAAAATGGTCAAATAAAAAGTGTTAGTAACAACCTATTCTAGACATGAATTTATGAATTATATTTTCTAATCCTGTCCCCCGCCTGGCTGGCGAAATAAGAGAGTCTTAACATCCAAAATTTCACAACGTCCATATATGGAAATCCTCCTAGAGACGGTGAATATCACGACGTTGGACTCTGCCGTCTGGATAGGGTAACTTCGTAATTGGTCGAATTGTGACTAGCCCGGTCTACAAAGGAGGTTCTACCTTTAAAGACACCCCACAGGTGGTTGCGCCAGTTTCAAGCCCACTTTCCGCGATGCTAACTACTATTTCAGCCTGTCCGATTACACAACCCAGATATTCACCGATCCCTAGTCAGACCTCTCCACTCTGTCCATACTGTCTCACGGAAATCCCATATAAACCCGATTGTACAGCGTAAATTAAAACCAACATAAACGTGTAAAGTGACTAATGTATTTCAATTGATTACGCGATTCTAAATAAAACGAAATTATTAATGCGGAGGTTTTCTTTTAAATGCGATCTATAAAGTATTAGTATAAATATGCTACATAAATCCCCGTTGAATTCTCTAATAATATACCAATGATAAATGAGTAAAAAATCAAATAAAATAAATAAAAGTCTTAACTGTCGTTGTCTTGCGGGTCCCGGAAATTCCTTCTTTGTTTTCAACTTCTCTTCCTTGTTCCTTGCGTGTCCAAATTTATTTCCTCGTTATTGATCCTCTTCAGCGGTCCGGCTGCGATTAATTAGTTGTAGGTCAGTAACTAGTAAAAAGGGCAGCACCTTCGGTCTCTTTTTCCTGAAAAATACTAAGTGCCACATTGCGAACTCGTCGCTCTTATACATCGTGGTCCGCAGCGGAAGACAAAGCCTCTTATCATCACAATTACTTTTATCACCATACAGTTGTAAAATGCCATACATTATTGAATAAATATCACTAAATGTTTCGATAATAAACTACAAAAAAAGTAACCATAAAATTTAATGGAATATTCTACCTGGTTCCTTCCCAAAATACACCGAAATGGTGAATGCGAATAATAAGTCTCCACCCCAAATTTCAGTCGAATATTGTAATTTTATTGCAATTATTACGTAAATCTTCAAAGAACGCGATTTTGGTCGAACATCCGAAGGCGCACGTCCCAAACCACGTCTTATTATTAACAATCCTCAGCAATAGTTACATATTACAGTAAGAGAAAACGTGGAATATAAATATCAGAAGAATGTACAAAAATTACGCTAGGTCTAAAAGGCCGTAGCTGCATTTAAATATGTAGAGCGTCCGTCGCTCAATACATTTTCATATTAAACTTATAGATCACATTAGATAAATATAAATTGATTACTATCTGTTCAGTGAAAAACATTACGAATCTATAGGAGGCGAAACATAGATAATATAAATAAATTAAAATTCTTATTTTTCGGTATCTTGTGAACTCGTGTATTCTTTCCTTAATTTGGATTCCTCCCGTTCGTTCCTTCAAATAGTTAAAATTGTTCCCTCAATACTGATCTCCACTGCGTCAATGTTAGCCCCGATCGATCGGAAATTCACCAGCACCTCCGGTCAATATCTCGTCTCCAAAACTCAGGTACAGTAACCCGCCATTGTCGTTCTATATTGTCCAGATTTCACTGTCCCCCCGGCCCCCTTGTTAGCGGTCAGCTCAACTGTTGTTATTCCCAAACCCATTCAACCTAGACGCCAACCCGGCCCCGTGATTGGTTCTCCCGTTCACATATTCGCTTGCCGATTTCTAGACTATACCGTCGTGTGAAGTATCTGCACCGTCCCTGAAAAGTTACAACCTATCCACTAGCTCCCCAGGCAAAATTTATAAAATATACTTATAATTGTCGCCGCATATGTTTCGGTCCCCAATGATATAGTGTTCTTTATTTTCTCCGTGAAGTAGACAAATACCTTTGGATTAATAGTTACAATTTCGGTTCAATATTGAATATTCCGTAGAATAATTTATTATCAAAGTTTTTAAATAATCACGAATGAAGAGAAAATATTTAGTCAGATGTTTTGAATTTGACTATCTAACATTTTAAATTAAAGTTTTTCCAATTTTAGCCAATCTATGTCTATTACGACCATCACAAGGTTATAAAAGCATAATTAATGTCTCAGTAGTGACTGACTTCTGACCTTCACCACCGTTTTCATTAGGTTCTACAATCCGTGCATTCTTAGGATGTTAGACGGACTCATAGGACTTAAAAGAAAGGCCTCTGTGTCTAATCAGCTATTTTCGCGCCTTTTAAAAAGTACCCTTTTTAAATTTGCTCATCGCAGCCCTTCCAGAATCCTCTTTCGGTCAGAATTTATAATCCCTTCATAATTCTTAAAGTTCGCTCCAAAAATACTCGTCCACTGGAAAAAACACCAGGATCAAATATTAAAAATTTGTCCCAATACCATATTTGGGCCCTGGTCGATTGAGTACAAGACAAGACAAGAAGAAAATGCCAGTGTATGAATCTTATACGAAGCTACTCGGATAGTTTTAGAGTCATATTTTACGACGAGTTTTTTGAAGCACGCCAAGGTTACCCTTCTGCATTATTCATTATGAAAATTCAAAAATATTATCACTAATATTTTTGAATTTCCATTTTAATATAAATAAACTAAAAAAACTGATAAAATACTAACAAATAACGATAAGCACAATGATTATTTTTTTGATTTAATAAATTAATTAGGAATAATAGTGGCATCTAAATGTATTATTCTGAATCATATACTTGAATTTTTTAATCTTAATACATAATAATAAAAATGCATTTTTAAATGTATGTACCTATACTGTACGGTTTTTATTATAATATTATTGTAGAAAAAAAGTACAGAGATTAATAATGGATGAAACCATGACTATCGTTTTTAATAACAAATTTAATATGTTATTAATTGAATAAAAGAATATCTCATGAGCATAAAGTGAACACCAACTTAATGGCAATTATTATAAAGAACGAATATTATTTTTTACTTTTATAAATAAACATTATTAATTATTTGTTTTACTGCAGGAATAAATTATTTAAGATTGCTAAGAATAATTGATTTGTTGGTGACCCGACATCAACCGATGTAGGTTGCTTTAAATAATCATGTGAACAAAAGGAGACATTTTATATGTTGCTGATTTTGTTGGCACTGTGAATTACACTTTATCGTGTAGAGTTTTTGGTTTTCAGATCAATTGAATCTGAATTCGGATGCTAGTGCGGTTGAGAGAATAGCAACTACAGGTTGGGTGTTGCCAGCGAAGATGGCGTATAACGAGATAGCGGAATCCGACCAACAGCCAATCTAACTTGGAAAGAAACTCAATTAGTCTGCTCCACTGATAAGTTAATTAATGGCCCGAGGTGGAAATACAGCATCCATTGATGTGGAGGGATAGGAGGAGAGGGGAAGAAATTCGTAAAATAGAAAGGAAAAATATCACGGGAATCAGAATTCTCGGATCAAAGACTGAGAATTCTGCGATCGGTACAGAAGGTTTCGTGGGATTGTGGCGGAGAACAATTACTGAATATGACTACAAGTCGTATATCATTGTTATCCACATATTGTCAGTCATTATTAGGATTTTTTCAAGCCTGGGTGTATTTGTAATGTTTTTAGCATCAGTAATTGGACTTTTAGGATTAAAATTTCAAAAAACTTACCAATAAAAATCAAGTTTTTATTTTACTCTCATTTGTATTGTTTCCAATTAGATCTATCAACATATATATAGCTTTAAGTTTATGTGGAAAATCTATTCCATGTAAGTATATTATTATCCTTAAAACTTATAGAATATTGAAAACGTAATAATTGGCGCGGCGTCGGCGAAACCGTCTGATCGGACCCATGGCTCGAGTTGACTAGTCGAAACAGGTTTCACGCCTTCTCCACGCGTCGGACTCCTTTCTCATTTGTATGGTTTCCAATTTGAAAAAACCGTTAAAATTTCGTAAAATCCAAAATTATACTAAAATAATATTTTTTTAAACAATAATTTGTTAGATAATTTTTACCGATTATTTTATGAGTCTGCCTGCAAAGTTTCAGTTCGATTGGATTACGGGAAAAGGATTAAAAATCGATCCAAAGTTTTTTCGGCAGACAAGCAGACGCTACGAGTTAAAAGAAAGGAAGTAAATATAAAGATAAACAAATAATCGGTAAGAAAAAATCCAATGGAAATGTATTTGCAGCATGAATATGTAGAGTTTTATAATAATGATTAGCCTCGAGTTTAAGCTTAGTCTTAATATTCTCTGCACCAGATGGACTTAATCATCTAAAAAAGTAACCTATAAAAATTAAGTTTTTATTATACTCCCTTTTTCATTTACTAGTTGAAACATTTTTTTTCGCTTAACCTACGCGTTGGGCTTCGATCGGGCGACGCTACGAAAGGGAGTAATAAAAAATTTCCAAAAATCCAAAATTATACTATAATCAGGGTTTCGCGTTATGAAAAAACCGTTCAAAATTTGAAAAATCCAAAAATTGATTAATTTTTTTTAACGAAAATTTGATAGATCTTCTCGATCGTCACCACGAGTCTGCTTGCAAAGTTTCAGCTCGATCGGATCACGGGAAAGGGATTTAAAATGGATCCAAAGTTTTTTCGTCAGACAAGAAGGTAAGAAGACAAGCAGACGCCACGAGTTAATATAAAAGGAGTAACAATGATAAGTGAAACAGTATCTCGCGACATCACACCTCTCACAAATCGCGCCACAAGCCACAGCGTACACGCCACATCCGTGGTACGGCAATGAGACGTTTATCTCCCGCGCCACCGACTGCACATTCATCCGCCGGAACAGCAGCGAGCGTAATGGCCGAACGTTTCATCGCCAATTCCTTTGCTATTTGTAGTTCGATTAGTATAAAGGTACTGATACACATGCCCTATTTTTGAGTATGCTCATTAGCATGCTCTTACAACTGTACATACTGGCTCATTATTACCGTGCTTATTTTATGCATGCCCAAAACTAACAATCAAATACACACGCTTATTACTGGCATTCTCTTGTCATAGAATAGAGACGCTCTTGTTCAAAATGGAAACTTTGCAAACTGAAATATGAAATTCAAGTTAATCAATAAATCAAAACAGTTCCCGAGTTTCCATCCGCACATTTTTGATTTTAGTTTTTATAACTTTAATTGTAAGATTTGATTTATTCATGTCTTTTATTTGTGTCATAAACATTATTTCTTGCTATATTATTTTTACGAGTATGTAGCGGTGACCGAGTATTCCACAGACATTCGTAATTCTTACAATAAGTCACGAAAAGTACTATTTTGTCATCTTCCCAACGCGCCATATTTGTTTTATCTGTCGCGGACTGAGAAGATCGCATCGATAATCGATACTAGCCGCGAATGCCATTACCATGCTTATAAGCATGCCTGTTCACACATGCTCAAAATATACCATTTCCACCCACAAATCTAATGAGCATGCTCTAAAGCCTTCGACGGTTGATTTTTGAGCGTGCTAGTAATGAGCATGCTTATTACTAATACGCTCACAATTCAGAACGACATGAATCACGACAGACATCTTCAGGGTTCCTCTGGAGATGTGTGTCGTGCTTTATGTATATATTATATTTAAATCACCCCAAAGAAATTTATTATATATTATATATATCTATATATATATATGATATCATTATATTATATATTATTAGGCTGAGGCGTCATATAGTAGGTAAATCAGGATACCCAGGCGTGAAATTCTTTAATTACGAAGCTGGTAATCTTTAATGACGAGGCTGGTGCGGCACATCTGGATCTTAAAATTTTTAGTGTGAATGCAAGAGATAAGTACATGGGATAGAATTTTACAAAATAAAAGCTGTAATTTAAAATCATTATATAATTAAATCAAGTAAATTTATACAGAGTTGAATATTAAAATAATCAGCCATTTTAATACGATAAAACGCGCCGATTTACGCTGGTAAATAAAATTAAGTTTGCCACAGAGTGGCACAATAATCAAATAAAAAGTAATGGTTAAATGCAGATGTTTAGGTGAACAAAGTAACATGAATTTAATAAGCAGTGTGCACTTTTACTTTTTTTTGTTACTTGTTTTACTTACTTGTTTTAAATCAAACTTACCTACACGGTAAGTTTGATTTAAAACAAGTAATTCTCTGAGCTCGCTATTTTAATAAGGACAGTCGAGCTGCAGACAAAGAAATAATATGATAGAAAATTATAATAATACATTAAAATACAACAAAAGTTAATGGGTTGCGTAATGGCTCCATAAGGGAGGCCAGCGCACCCTCGGCCTTGCCGTGGTCCAGTATTCGCTACAATAATGATCAAAAATGGGATATATAAAATTTATGGAATGTAGAACAATTTCTGATGAAGCACTATCGGAAACCACGAGCTCATTGGCATTTGTCGGTTGACAAATGCTTCGCGGTCAAGGTCCATCCTTGGTGGCGAGCGCCGGCCGCGTTTCGCTCGCGCAGTTTGCGCTCCCATCCGACTTGTATGGGACATCTGCCTGGCCCGAGACATCTGGATGCGGATATGCGATACGGGAGACCTTCTCCCATCAGCCTGCCCACGACCAATAAAGAACTCTCGATAGTATTTTGACATGATCATCGGCAATTGCCTCGCACCATCCAGTTCATGCCATATTATATATAATTGATTATTACCAGCCTTACACCAGAATTAGTAGCCAATTAGAATCATACTCACTATCAAAACTTAGGTACATCTAGTCCGCAGTAGAAATTAGATAGCCAGGCAATATACCGTATAAAAAATTGTTCAATAAATCATGTATAAAGTTTAATCTCTTTCAGTTCATTGTGAAGTCCATCTAAACTAGCCCAATAATATCCTATGTAGCTACTGTCCGTACACTTCATCGAGTCGAACCCTCATGCCCAATGTCTCTTGGTTTACTACGGCAGCTGGTGGAAGTAGAACTACAGTCGGTAGCTGCAAACTAATCGGAACTGAGATCTCCTCTAGACCTTTCTATATGAATACCACTCGTATAGAAGTTCAGTCTCAATATCCTATTTAATGATATTAAAAAGAAAGCAAATATATATGTAATTATTAATTTAAGGAAAACAGGAATTTATTTTTTCTCAACATCAAATTATTTCGCAGGACTGTTGAATTTTTTCGTTTAATGGTCTAATTAAGTATCTTAACAGTAGGCAATATTATTAAATAGGAACGATTAATAATGGATTGCGATAGTCATTAATTATTACAATCCTTTTAAATTTCGACGGCATAAGATTAAGGCGATGTAACTGCCAATCAAAAACCTTAAAACACGAAGCGTTTGAAATTATAAAATCTTCCTAGTAAGATCTGTAAAAGTTTAATTAAAATGTTTTATACATAATGTCAAGTAAAATGATATATCAACATTTGAAAGTAAAATTTTTGCTCAGAAGTTACATCATTTATTCATATGTGATTTAAATACGTAAGTTAGTTTCAGCCTGTTCAATTATTAAAGAAAATAATATAGATAATAATATTAAATATAGGTATAATGTTATTATTACTACACCAAGTCCCAATTAGTGTCCGTTCTTGCATATTATCTCAACGAAATTATTCAAGAACAAAATTTCAATAAATCTTTATTAAATGCGAATACTGTCTGCTTTTGCGAGCAATAATTTTGTTTTCTGTCACAATATTTTTGAATATGGTAATTGATAAAAGACATAATATGTAAGTAGTTTTATTTGCATATTTTTTTTATCAAAATTTATAGATGGAAGAAAAAAGTATTATTTATAGAGAGATTGATAAACAATAATATGAACATTTAAATTTTTATACTATTTTAACGTATTGTTTTGCTATTGCACTTTTGTTGATTGTTTAAAATTAAAAAATTTAAGGCAATGAACACTTTTAATCGTACATTATTTAGTATAAATATAATTTAGTGAATAAATCAAATATTTTGGATTCTAGGGAAAATATTATTGTAAGAAAATAAATCTCCCGCGCGCGCACGGCAGCTGCGCGCGCAGCGGCAGGCGCGGAGGGGACGCGCGGAACCGGCGCGGAACCGGCGCGTCACCGTCAGCGGACGGCCGCGACGGGCACTTGAAATTCGGCAGGCCATAGGTACAGTCTAGGTTTATAAGAGAAAATACATCGCTTGGAATTTACCTACGCGTATTTATGTTGACGCCTGCCCTCTTCCTGAAGACCCAACTTAACAATTATCATATATACAGAGTGTACCAGAGTTAGCAGCAGAAACTTGGCCGGTAGATTCCTGACTATGGTATGAGTCTAAAATATTCAAGCAACCGTGACCTAATATCAATAGTTATGGAGATATGTAGTATCAAAATTTGCATTTTTTCCAATATTTCTGACGTATTTTTTTCAAAAAGTTGAACTATCATTACAGTAACTTATATAGATTATGAAAAATTCATTTGCTTCAATACAACTTAAATAAAATGATAAAAACCTTGTAAAAAATGCCTTTTTTCAATTTTTGCAAGGTTTTTATCATTTTATTCGACTTGTATTTATTCAAATGGATTTTTCATAATCGACATAAGATACTGTAATGATAGTTCAACTTTTTGCAAAAAATAAGTAAGAAATATTGAAAAAAAAAATGCAAACTTTGATATTGCATATCTCCATAACTATTGATATTAGGCCAAGGTTGCTTAAACATTTTAGACTCATAACATAGTCAGGAATCTACCTGACAAGTTGCAAGTGCTGCTAGCTCTGGTACACCCTGTGTATCCTCTGATTTTATTCTTAGTAAAGCTATTTTTAAACATTATTTAAAAATTACACTTTTTATGTGTAGGTACTATTTCGTTAGGATCTGGTTAGTATTTTTTCTTTTTACGTATATATATGCATATATATTACATCTTGTATCTTTTCAATTAGGTATTAACTTCCAATTTTTGGGAATCCTAAATTATGATATTTCGTTCTATTTACGGCATTTTGATATTACTTTAAGCTGTCGGACTCGGTATACTCTCGCAAGACACTCTGTTTGAATCGCGAAATAATTGTTTCGCTTTTCGCCGATAAATGCAAAATTTGTGTAACAATATTCGCTAAAGTTTTCAATTTTAGCGGTACTTTCCCCGGTACCGAGTGCTGCTCTGACCCTCTTTGTAACACCCCCCAGGGTTTTATTGAATTTTTAAAATTAAATCTGTTAAAACGAGTCGGGTAAAATAATCGAGTTGGTGTCTTCAGGATTCTCGAGGTAGCCACAAGACAAACAGAAACGTCACATTACACATGACACGGAGATGTTTCTCCAGGATGGGCTCCCACTGCGTGGTTGCGCGCGCACGCGCGAGGGGTGGGCACGTCACGGAACGACGCTGACAATTATATTTCCCCGTTTTAATTGCGCACTTGTGAAGTAGATGGTGCGGCAGAAGAGGAGTGCAAGTACGGCCGCGCGACGGAGCCAGAGGGGCGGGCACGATTGATTGACGGTCGACAAATATGCGCTAAGTTTGTAATTAATATCTAAAGCCCATAATATTCTGTACTGAATAAAAAATTATGATAGTCGGTAGGTACAGTCCATCAATGCTATAGGTTAGAATTAAATATTGGTTAGAATGTCCATCAAAATTTAATACCTAATTGTTAGCGTCACTTCATGCTCTAAGCTGTAACCAATTTCATAAATTAACGAATATATTTCAATTCAATTCAATTCAATTTTTATTTATTACATAATATGTACATTACAAACTTTATGTTTAATGCATACATATTATGAATTTATACACATATATATATACATACATACACATATACATATACATACATATATACATATCCATATACATATTGTATATTAAAATAACAATTTATTATTAACTAATTAAAAGTGACCTGTACAATTTGGTCAGAGGTGTAGGAGAATCCTGCTTCGGAAAACCCCCTCAGACACATGGAATATATCAATATCCGAAGCGATTTTGTTCAGCATAGCTGTAGCTTTTCCAACAGGCATAACCATCGGCAGGTTGGTCCTGTATATTGGAATGTGAAACAATCTATGCTGACGATGTCTCAGGAACATACAAACCAATGCTCTGCATAATTTCAGTATTGTCGATCATACCGCGCAACAATCGATAAAAATGTGTAATCAAATACACATTCCTTCTAGTCTCTAAACTATTGTAGCCAAGCATACCCTGGAGAAACGCGGTTGGGTAAAGCCGAGGATAATGCCCGTACTCTCTCATGTAGAGATATCTCAGAAACTTCTTTTGGACTTTCTCCACCATAAGAGAGTACTTGCTCTCATGTGGCCCCCAAATCATCGAGCCACTCTCGAGTCTAATCCGCACCAAGGAGTTGTAAATAGTTCTCAGTACACGGGTATTCTCGAAAACCCTGGCAGTACGCAGAACAAATCCTAACATTCTT
>JADDOH010001656.1:0-35247 GCA_016648135.1 Agrypnia vestita | reverse complement strand
TTAGTATGTATCTATTCGTACGTAGTGTATGAGGGGGCTCTTCACGGGTGGCACAACACCCGTGCGGATGTCTTCCCTCGTCTGGAATGGATTGGACGTATTGATGCATATCAGATTATAATAAGTACTACCTGGGAGGGTGGTTGCAGTCACTGTAGTGTCGCGAATGGCCAATGGGCTGCAGTTGCTCACAGGCGAGGGTTGGGGAGCCTAGGAAACTCCCCTTCCCCACTCGCATATTTTTGGCTTGACAGGTGGCCCGGGACCATCTGTACAGTAGCTTCAGTATATATACCGTAGTTTAACTTAGTTTAACCTGGAGGAGTTGGAATTCGGGGGGCAAACTGGCTCTGAGCCCGGACGCCAGACACTGACGCGAGGGATGGTGCGGTACTTTGCACAGAAGAGGCCCAACATGAAAAGGCGCATCCAGGCTCAGGTCAACGTATCCGGAACTCGTGTCGGGAGAAGGAAGATGGGATCAGTCACAGATGAGCCTTTGGGTATGGAGGGGCCGAATTTAAAGCAACCACATTTTCCGCGTACACATACATTTACACATACCTTCTACAAACCCCTTATCCATTAGAACCCAACGTACCACTAGAATGAGACATAGGGCCAGATACAGGTAACGGAACTTAGGCCGGCGAGTAAATAAACGTAACAATGTAATAGATATAAAGATAATGCAGAGTAAATATAAAAGATCGTAAGGAATAAGCACAGCGAGATAACGGCGAGAGATAAAGTTATAAATCAGCGAGGGCGTCGAAGACGGAATCATCCACAGGAACGGCTACGAAGGACTCGAGGGCTTTCAGGGGATCTATGTACTCTATATGTGCATGCGCATGTGATAACGGCACGTCACTAACCTTTCCAGTGGATGGCGGTCGATCCCATACAGGTAGGACAATGGGGGATCGAGCGGAGAGGGCATGGAAGCAGAGGATCGCGCACTCTGGAAGCGCAGCTACACCAGATGCAGTGGTTTCAGTCCGTAGGAATGATAGGTAAATAATATAGGGCCACGGAAAATAGTATGTTTAGCAATTGCACCGTAGGGCTTAATTGACGTGCTAGGTAGTTTTGTTTGCGTTTTCCATGAACATTCACGAACTTCATACACCAGTATTTAATTTAAATTTAGCTTGCGTTAGGGTTACCACAAAACCAATTCATCCCCTATAGTTCGAAACAAAAAATTACACAACGTGAACTGGGGAGGTCTTGAATAAAGCGAGGGTGTTTGGAAATACTACGTTAAAAACCGTAGAGCCTTCACCCGACGTAGATAGATAGCTTGTTTGCCTCTAACAAGGCGTTAACTCAGTTAGGAGTAGGATCGAGCTGAAAGGCGAAGAAGAGGAGCCATCACAAATGGTGCCGCGACCAGGAGCCTGGGCATACAGTATGAAGGGACATGAATGTTGATGGAAAATAGGTGCAATTTACATGTTAGATTAGGTATAAAAGAGAAAAGATTATTACAATTTCAAAAAAAAAAAAGAGTGTATAGTTAACGGACATTTTAGTATTTGAATAATTACAGTAAATACTATTAGATTAGAAACAGCTAGAAAGTTAGAAGAAATAATAGTGTATCCCAAGTATCTCGCGCGTCGTACGATTCACAACAACGAATGCTCCACGTCTTGCCCACGACGGTGAACGCTATGATTAATGAACGATTCGCCGCGGCAAACAGTTTGCATTACGAACTTTTAGGACTGCGGACGCCTCGTATTGCGTATGACTCACTACAACGAACTTCTCGATCAGGGATCATCGGACACTATGCGTTTCGGTTAGCGAACAACTCGCCACAACGAACGATTCATACAGCGAACCGTTAGGGTCACGGACATCTCGTATTACGTATGTTTCACTTCAACGAATTCCTCGCGCAACGGTCGTCGAGCACTACGCGTCTCGGTTAACGAACAGCTCGCCACAACGAACCTTTCAAATGCGGACGTCTCGTATTACGCACATGTTGCTACGAAGAAATTTCGTATATCGTTTTGTGCTCATTTCACGTTTCAACCAGCGAACAATCCATTTCAACAAATTATTCTGAACTATGGGTATTCGGTATAACGAACAATTGGTCATCGTGAACACGCCGGGAAATGACTTTTAGTTAATAAAATTACGATTATCGTTTCGAATAACGAGTTATCGCTACGAATACGATTCTGGGCGATTAATAACGATCCATTAGGGGGGGCGTATGATGTTATCGATTAGTATCGGCGAATGTTGAATTTTGGATTAGGGGGGTAATTATACCATTAGGGGGGAGCTATGGAGGACAGAATAGTATTAGTGGATTATTTCGGAATTAGGGGGGAGAGTTGCAAATATGGCTACGGTTCTGAGGGACATCAAGTTTTAGGGGGGAGGGGCATATTTTGGAGGCCGGTAAATGCGGAATAAGAGTCATTGGATCTTAGGCAAGGAACGAGGACTTGCTGGAACGACAGTTGATAAGCATATCTCCGAGGACCTGTTTCGACGTGACGCGAACGGCAGAAACTGCTGAATGTTTCGTAAATCAAGAGGACAAGGAGGCCTTGGGGGGCGACTGTAGTGTTAGGGGGGAGGCATGGACCAGGAAGATATGGAAGAGGGAGGTCCTGTCACACTATGGTAGTGGGCCACCTAAGCACGCGGGCGGGGGCGTGCTCCTTAGGTTAAGATAAATGTATGTCCATTTTGCACCGAGCACCACAGTGGGGGACCTTAAGTTCCCATGCGACAATCTCGCAGGTGTAATTAGAGGCACGCGGAAACATGAAAACGAAGGTGTGGTTGAAGGGCTGTGTACGACGCCGGGCGACGAGCTAAAGGAGTTAGGGGGGTGGCTAGGCGATTAGGGGGGAGGAGAGACTAAGGAACCTAGGGGGGGGGGGACGTGAGACACAGATAATATCGGGAAAATGGATAGACTAAAAGCAGTTACCCTAGGCCTATGTGTTGTTCCGCGCCAGGTGACTGATTCCTAGACGTAATAAGACTCCTGACACGGAACAATAGGGGGGCATGTGATGAATCACCTGTTTCTATAGATTTTTTTTTTTATTATATTATTTTATTTTGAACTCTAAGATGATTTAAATGCTACGCGGGGAAAAATTGAGCTAAACTGGCCGTAGTATTGGAGCTACAAAAATTTGGGAATGATGAAACGCTAGTATTGGGAGGGAGTTAGTAGCGATTGATCGGATATAGGTTACGAGCAGTTAATATTCAATTCTTATAAAACATATTAATCTTGTGGTAAAGCCGCGTTTGGTACAAATGGTTGACGATCGGCGCGGTCCGAGCGGTCCACATGTGCTTCCCAAAAAAAATACTGAACACGGCTTTCGTAGATTTGGGTCGCGATTATTGCGTTTAGGGCCGTTAAAAAACCGATTAACGTCTACTCTAAGGTGACGATGATATTGACAGTTCCACGAGGTTTCTGAATTATAGACTTTTTTGCTGTGGTTTTGAAACCGCTTAAACGTCATTAATCGCCTTCTTAAGTGGATTGCCGCGCGAGAGAGATAGCAGAATATGAGCAAAGGCAAGGAAGGCAGGTCCTAATCGGGGGATCGCGAGAGGAAAACGCCCATAAATAATTTGTAATAACACGGATTAAAACGTATACGATATACCAGAGGGGTGACCTTAACTGAGCGGATAATGATTTATTTTCGTTTCGCGGGAATCGGATAACGTAGGCAGATAGAAAAGTTAACTATAATTCTATTATATTTATCTGTAGACTAACGCTCTTCAGGCTTTTACAACAGATAGGTAATTGTGCAATGACGGTATATACGGTTAGGAAAGAGATAACGATAACGTGTAAGCATATTAATGGCACGACAAGAAAATAATATACTCGAATATAGATACAATATATTAACTATGTAATCACTACAAACCTGCCCTACGTTAGCGTAGTTTCAACAGGACGGGTAACGTGTATACGATTGGCTATTCTAGCTCAGATTTCGCCGGGTTTGCTAGTAATAACCACAAAACATAATTGGAACAAGTGTATTCAATTCAATTCAATTCATTAAATTTATTTCATGATAATATGTACATGACAAACAAAATGTTTAAGGCATACATATTAGAAGTATATATCAAAAATGAAAATATTTAATAAATTAAAAATAACATAAATCTGGTCAAAGGTGTAGGAGAGTCCCGCTTCGGAAAACCCCCTCAGACACATGGAATATATCATTACCCAAAGCGATTTTGTTCGGCATGGCTGTGGCTCTTCCAACAGGCATAACCATCGGCAGGTTGGTCCTGTATATTGGAATGTGAAACAATCTATGCTGACGATGTCTAGTGTAATTATCAGGAGCATACAAACCAATGCTCTGCATAATTTGAGGATTATCAATCATACCGCGCAACAATCTAGATAAGAATATTGTAAATAAAATAATATGAATTTGCGGCCCATATACACATGAAATAAAAGGATAAAGCGTATGGGGATCTTATAGATGGATGGATAAATGAAACAAATATATATAGGAGTAAATGCAAGTAAAAAGCAAGCATATAAGTACCAAAAACATAGGAGAACATAGTGTGATAGAAATTCGAAGACGGGAGGAACAATAATGTGAAGTGGAACGGATATAGCAAGAGCATGTAATAATGATAAACGTACAAATACAGACAACTACTTGAGACCGATTCGACAGATACTAGCAATCTTTCAACACACCTCTAAGAACATGGTGAGCGGTATATAGTTATCAGCGGAGGCGTCCAGTGCCTTGGCAATGAATGAGCACTGAATTAATCCGACGCCTTGCCTGCGGCACTGGAGGTTTATTTACTTATTTGTTTTATTTGTTTTCATTTATTGGGTTTCTTACAGCCATATAATTAATCAATCTTTGAAGAAAAGACAATAATTGATGCACAGAGTTTGGGCCAATCACGCGAAAACACATACATACAATCGATAAAAGAATAATAAAAACATGTCCAATAGTGGGTTGTGTGAGTGTGTATCTATGTGTTTATTTATTTGTTTATTTATTTTGTTTTGGGAAAAAAATTAAAAGCATAAACGATCTTAAAAATCTTCCACTGAATTTAAAAATTTAATTTAACTTACATTAATAGTTTATTGTGTTATAGCGAATAGTACTCTTCCAGTATTATATTGTTCGAGAATATTCACTGTCTATGTAACATAGTTATCTTGTGGATCAATCTTAATGCCAATAAAAATAATAATAAATGGTTACAAATTATGTTTAAATTCCGCAACGGAGGGACCTATTACGTCCCTGTGCGCGGGGTGCCGCGGGCATAAGACAGGATTCATTGGGTGATCCACGAGAAAAGATCGCCCAAAATTAATTTAAAATTAGGTATAGTACCTTTTGATGATTGTTATATCTAGGTATGCAGTGTGTACATGGTGAGTATAGGGAAATTGATCCCATGATATAGCGGCCAAGAAACGTTAAATTTCCGATAAGGACGGGTGAAAATACGAGGGAACGGGACATGATAATGGTAGATAGTGAAGAAACATCAACTATGATTAGGGGAGTACCCGATAGATTGTGGTTACGGTTAATCAAACAATAATCAAAAAATCAAAAAATCAAACAATAATAAAAAAATCAAAAAACAAGTTAATCAAACGGTTAAAAAAACAATATGGACTGAACTTAGAAATTAAATATTAAAAAATAATTATCGCGCTTGTGAAGCGAGTTCAAACCGTCTGAAGCCACCAAGTCCGTCCCAAAACGGGCAAAGGGATGGAGACAGAGACGGCAACAGAAGGTGGGATCAACTGACATATCCGAGTGGAGATATGGTTTTTTTTTGCCAAATTGAATCTTAGGAACAAAGATTTAGGTTTCAAGGAAAGTAGGATATTGAAAATCCTGGAAACACACGACTTAGGACCTTTGGCTGCTAGGGGGGGTTTAAAATGTCAAGACACAGCAGAAATCAGGGAGTTGGTGTGAAGCGTCTACGAGGCGTGAAATCCGCGTCGGTTGTTTTTTTGAGTGAAAGTTGCCGTCGACTTGGAGTGTCCAGTGGATATAGTGAAAATTATAGTTTGATTTCAAGTGAAAGTTGTGTACGGGTGGATATACTCTTCGACATTGTTTATTGCTCACGTTAAAGGAAAAGGGGGGTACGGGTTTGATTTTGTTTTATAAAGGGTAATTAATTTGGCATATTAGAACTTCGGAAATTACTGCGCTCTATTAAGTTGATTAGTCCGGCATATATAGAACTGATATTTGCAGATCCCCGGAAACTAGCTGAGCGTTATAAAGATACCTATTTTATGCTAAACACGCGGGAAATTGTTAATAAATCTTGTAAAAATACCTATCTTATGCTAAATACGCGAGGTCCTGTTAAAAGAGTTTTAACTCAGAGTACGGGATTGATTTTATTTTATAAAGGTAATTAATCTGGCGTATCGGAACTTCGGAAATCACTATGTTCTATAAAGTTAATTATTTTTGTCGTCTTACTAGGTTCACAGAATAATATTCGCAGAATTTCAGGAAACGGTAGAGTTCAAATTTAGTTAAATTCTCGTTTTACTAAGTATAGTATTGGCGGATCTCTGGAAACTAGCTGTGCGTTATAAAGATACCTATTTTATGCTAATCACGCGGGAAGCTGTTAAAAGATAAAGGAGTTGTCACTAACAGATTCGATTTTAAATAAGTCTTGTAAAATACCTATCTTTGCTAAATACGCGAGGTCTCATTTTAATTTTACATTTGTAAGGCATATAATATTTCGTTATATGAAATGTTTCGATTAGACCGGGTTTATTTTAGTTATCGAAAGAATATTTAGTTTATTTTAATAATTTTTTTGTTTATGGTTAATAGTAAGAGTCCGTTAAAATTTATAGCGAATAAATTCTGGGATTAAAAATACGTCTAGTGAAAAATATATAGCTGATCTCGCGGGGTATCAGGTTCAGCCCATAATAATCTAGATTTTCATTTCGTTTAAAAGTATATAGAGTAATTCCGTGAGAATCGGGGCTTATTTACAATTTTACAGATGTATGAAATTTCATTATTCTAAAAAAATTATATAGAATAGTCTCGTGGGGGCCGGGGTTTATTTACGGTATACAGAAGTACAAGTTTCACTATTTTATAAAGTATATAAAATTGCTTCCGTTCGGCCCGGGTTATCTTATATTATATAGGAAAACATAGGTCCCGCGCTATTAAAACATATAAAACCGTTTCATGTGGCCGGGATTATTACGCGCGTTGGGGAAAGCCTATAAGGTAAAAATATGTTTAATTTGATTCGGGTATTTTATATTTTATGAAAGATATTTGCCTCGCGGACTTAAACTATGAAAAAATGTTTCAATTAGTTCTGGTTATACTTTAGGAGTGATGTAAACTTCGCGATTGTATAATTTGGGGTACTTCGTATTGTACGAAGACGTAAATCTCGCGTATAAAAACGTGTATAAAAAAAAAACCGTATATCATGTATTCAAACATATAAAAACTTCTAGTACATTGTTTCGTTAGACCGGGGTTGTATTATACTTATAAAGATGTTATAGGGCCTCGTTATATTGAAAATATATAAAAACCGCCTGGGGCCGGGTCTTCTTATTTATAAACTATATAAGATTTCGTTACATTTAGTTATATAAAATGCGATCGTTCGGGAATTCGCGTTTCATTTTAAGCATATATAAATATAGGGTCCCGTTTTTAAACAATGTTAGTGTTTCGTTTAGAATTCGCGCCTTCATTTAATAAATATGAAACATGTAGATTCCAATTAGAACTATTTTAATATGATTCGTTTAGGAATTCGCGTCTTGTATTATAACTGTGAAACTTATAATATTCGTGTTGAGCTAAACGTGTGAACATAGAAACACTTCAGTTTTGACCGCTATTTTGTTTACTATGCCTAGGACGTTCTTGCGTTATATTAGACTTGATGGTAAAATTTAAACCCTTACTCTGTTTAAAATATACGTAGTGTCTCCGCCTAGATTGGCTTCACGATATACTTTATGAAATTTGTAAGTTCCGTTGTCCTAAAATTGTATAAAATTACCTTCGTTTAGATCGGGTTATATCATATTCCTCGTGGAACGCGTAAACCTCGTTGTCCTGAAACTAATTAAGGATGCCTCATCTAGACCGGGTTCATTTTACATTTTAGGAATATAAGTCCCGCGTCTTTCACTACATAAAATGGATTTGGTAAGATTGGGGTTGTTTATACTCGTAGAAATTACAGAATTCCGTTATTCCTAAACCATATTAAAATGATAAATTATATTAAAATGATTTAAAATATATTAAAATTTTCCGGAGAGTGGATATCAAATATTCGAGATGATAATAAAATTATTTATTTATTTATTTTTATTTATTTGTTTACGCCCATTAGGCTTTTACATAAAGAGTATAAAATAAATTTCAAAAAGCACACACATTAAAAGTTTCAGGAATAGCACCAAATCATGAGTATAAAAATTAAAAATGTAGGGTAGGTAACGAGCAGCAATGCGTATAGGCTTTTACATGAAAAAATATATCATAAAATTAAAAGAACATACATTAAACAATATAAATTACAAGTAGCAAATTATTAAAAGTACCGGAATAGCACCGAAACATGAGTACAGAAATTAAAAATATAAAGTACAAAGCGGCAATGTGTACGAAAAATATATATTACCCACCATTACATATTAACAGCTGAAGTCAGTAACGAAGCAGTATTGCCTCTTTAAGTGTAAACTTTACTTTCTCCAGACTGTCGACGAAGATGTCAATCATGCAACCATATTCATCATTACATTATATTAAGAATAATATAATTTTGTTATCAATGCACAAACTTGGCAATGAACTACCTACATATGTCGACATTTTAAATCTATCTCTCTCAAAATTTAAAAACACTATATGATCATTTCTTTTCAAAATATTAAATTTTTATATAATGTCTTAAATTTTTTTATATATATATAGCTGGCTATTCAAATTTAATATTGCTATATTATCGGTGAGTAAAAATTTCTGAGATCACTACTTTACACCTTTCGCATATATACTTTTTTTTTTACATAAATGTCTAACCTCATTATGTTTAAATTATGTATATATACCTTTTACATCTATACTCTTTATTTTCCTTTTACATTTAATCGTTTGTTGTATTTTAATTATGTATAAACCTGCTACTTTACACTTTTGCATATATACTTTTTTTACATATATTTCTAACCTCATTACGTTTAAACTATGTATATATATACCTTTTACATTTATACCCTTTATTTTTCTTTTACATTTAATCGTTTGTTGTATTTTAATTATGTATAAACCTGCTACTTTACACTTTTGCATATATTTTTTTTTTACATATATTTCTAACCTCATTGTGTTTAAACTATGTATATATATATACCTTTTTACATTTATACCCTTTATTTTTCTTTTACATTTAATCGTTTGTTGTATTTTAATTATGTATAAACCTGCTACTTTACACTTTTGCATATATACTTTTTTTTACATATATTTCTAACCTCATTACGTTTAGACTATGTATATATATACCTTTTACATTTATACCCTTTATTTTTCTTTTACATTTAATCGTTTGTTGTATTTTAATTATGTATAAACCTGCTACTTCACACTTTTGCATATATACCTTTTTTACATATATTTCTAACCTCATTACGTTTAAACTATGTATATATATACCTTTTTACATTTATACCCTTCATTTTTCCTTTACATTTAATCGTGTGTTGTATTTTAATTATGTATAAACCTGCTACTTTACACTTTTTGCATATATACTTTTTTTTTTTACATATATTTCTAACCTCATTGTGTTTAAACTATGTATATATATATACCTTTTTACATTTATACCCTTTATTTTTCTTTTACATTTAATCGTTTGTTGTACTTTAATTATGTATAAACCTGCTACTTCACACCTTTTTGCATATATACTTTTTTTTCATACATGTCTAACCTCATTATGTTTAAACTATGTATATATACCTTTTACATTTATACCCTTTATTTTTCCTTTACATTTAATCGTTTGTTGTATTTTAATTATGTATAAACCTGTTGTAAAAGGCTATTAAGCCGTGTAATTAATTAATAATAATAAAAATAATAATAATAATAATAATAATAATAATAATAATAATATTAAGAATAAATCTAAATCGGCGGACCCTAAAAGTAATATGTATTGACCTTATAAAGATGTAGACTAGTGGGGTTTTATTATAGAAGCAATCAATTCTTTAACAACAACAAGTGGACAAGTGGTTGCTTCATGGGTTTGTTAAAACTTATAAATGGATGGAATCCTAGATTCAAAGCTTAATCCCGGTAGTTCGGATAAATATAAGAATATGTAACATCGGAAAATAACGGGTAACGGGTTTTATGAAAAATATCGGTGCGTATAATCATTAGAGTATGATCATTAGAATTGGAGTCTAGTCTCGATGACCCGGAAAGTACGGATACGTAAGACGGAAATAAGGACTACGTTGCAGTATTATTAAGATATATAAATACTTACGATTGTCGAGCTAGAGTCTAATTCCGGTATCCCGAGGAATATTAATTCAAAGAAAGGGAAATAATGTCTAGTTTCGGTTTGGTTAGAGTATATACACCGTATAGTTACAGAGGCTGGATACTAAGCCCCAGCTACGGAAACTTAAAAACGCGTGATGGCAGGATCAAAGGTTAGGTCGCGAACTATAGTTAATTAGGGGCCTGTGAATCGTGTGCGCGTGCGAGGCAAGTGTTCGCAATCCTTAGGTATAAAGTGAGGTACTTAAAGTGAAACTACGAAGCACTGGAATGGATATAATCGGCGGCAGATGGGTAAGTCATGTCATCCTCTTTCCGTTTTGAGATTATAACGATATATAAAGGTGGCGCACGATTAAGAAGAATGGTCTCGGGTTCGATACCCCAGACAGAGACGGAAGAAGCGCCGACAGTGAAAGCTAACCCCTGTACCGTAAACTTTAAATATACTTTTATCCACAGGTGTTTGTTTGCATGTTGGATCCGTACTGACCATAATAGGGGCGAATTAATTCGCCAAATAACCCTTCTCTGCATGTGTGTGAACTTCCAGGGATCGCGCGGCCCGTGTGCTCGACGCCGATTTTAATTATTCATTTCTATTTATTTATTTAATTGATGATTCATTAATACATTAGGTGGTTATTTGTCTATTCATATGCCGCGTCCCAGTTATATATAGTCAGGCGGCGTTTCGATAGCATCATCATCGGCCCGTGTGCTCGACGCCGAACTTAACTATTAATTTCTATTTATTTATTTAATTGATGATCCATTAATTAATTAGGTATTTATTTGTCTATTCATATGCCGCGTCCCAGTTATATATAGTCAGGCGGCGTTTCGATAGCATCATCATCGGCCCGTGTGCTCGACGCCGAACTTAATTATTCATCTCTATTTATTTATTTAATTGATGACTCATTAAATAATTAGGTATTTATTTGTCTATTCATATGCCGCGTCCCAGTTATATATAGTCAGGCGGCGTTTCGATAGCATCATCATCATCACCATCACCAGCAGTGTCCCAGTTATATATTGTCAGGAGACGTTTCAATAGTACCATCATCATCATCTTCATTAGCGGTGTTCCAGTCATATATAGTCAGGAGGCGTTCCGATAGTATCATCAACATCATTAGCAGTGTCCCAGTTGTATATCGTCAGGAGACGTTTCAATAGTATCATCATCATCATCTCCATTAGCGGTGTTCCAGTCACATATAGTCAGGAGGCGTTCTGATAGTATCATCATCATCACTAGCGGTGTTCCAGATATATATCGTCGGGAGGCGTTGCGATAGTATCATCATCATCATCATCATCACTAGCGGTGGTTCAGCTTTATATCGTCAGGAGGCGTTTCGATAGTATCATCAACATCACAATCATTAGCAGTGTCCCAGTTACATATTGTCAGGAGACGTTTCAATAGCGTCATCATCATCACCATCATTAGCAGCGTCCCAGTTGTATGTAGTCAGGAGGCGTTTCGATAGTATCATCATCAACATCATCGTTAGCAGCGTCCCAGTTGTATATAGTCAGGAGGCGTTGCGATAGTATCTTCATCAACATCATCGTTAGCAGTGTCCCAGTTACATATAGTCAGGAGGTGTTTCAATAGTATCATCATCATCATCATCACTAGCAGTGTCCCAGTTATATATAGTCAGCGGGCGTTTCGATAGCATCATCATCATCATCATCATCATTAGCGGTGTTTCAGCTATATATCGTCAGGAGTCGTTACGATAGTATCATCATCATCATTAGCGGTGTTTCGGCTATATATAGTCAGGAGACGTTACGATAGTATCATCATCATCATCATCATCACTAGCGGTGGTTCAGCTATATATCGTCAGGAGGCGTTTCGATAGCATCATCAACGTCATCATTAGCGGTGTCCCAGTTGTATATCGTCAGGAAACGTTACGATAGTATCATCATCATCATCATCATCATTAGCGGCGGTTCAGCTAAATGTCATCAGGTGACGTTTCGATAGTGACATCATCATCTTCATCAGTGATGGCAGGGTTCCAGTTACACATCAGTCGGAGATAATTAGGCAGATCCCATCATCATCGATGGCAGGATTCTAGCTGTACACCATTTGGAGAAAATACACCGACATCCCTGGCCAGGGGCTAGGCATATCCCTACTGTCCAGATCCACCTTTCCATCTACTAATACGAGGGGTCATGGCCTCGTGAAACCACATGGCAACCAACCATTACAAGTATTTATTTATGTATTGTATATGTATATGTATGTATATGTATGTATATTATATTTTATTAGTATGTATCTATTCGTACGTAGTGTATGAGGGGGCTCTTCACGGGTGGCACAACACCCGTGCGGATGTCTTCCCTCGTCTGGAATGGATTGAACGTATTGATGCATATCAGATTATAATAAGTACTACCTGGGAGGGTGGTTGCAGTCACTGTAGTGTCGCGAATGGCCAATGGGCTGCAGTTGCTCACAGGCGAGGGTTGGGGAGCCTAGGAAACTCCCCTTCCCCACTCGCATATTTTTGACTTGACAGGTGGCCCGGGACCATCTTTACAGTAGCTTCAGTATATATACCGTAGTTTAACTTAGTTTAACCTGGAGGAGTTGGAATTCGGGGGGCAAACTGGCTCTGAGCCCGGACGCCAGACACTGACGCGAGGGATGGTGCGGTACTTTGCACAGAAGAGGCCCAACATGAAAAGGCGCATCCAGGCTCAGGTCAACGTATCCGGAACTCGTGTCGGGAGAAGGAAGATGGGATCAGTCACCGATGAGCCTTTGGGTATGGAGGGGCCGAATTTAAAGCAACCACATTTTCCGCGTACACATACATTTACACATACCTTCTACAAACCCCTTATCCATTAGAACCCAACGTACCACTAGAATGAGACATAGGGCCAGATACAGGTGACGGAACTTAGGCCGGCTAGTAAATAAACGTAACAATGTAATTGATATAAAGATAATGCAGAGTAAATATAAAAGATCGTAAGGAATAAGCACAGCGAGATAAAGGCGGGAGATAAAATTATTAATCAGCGAGGGCGTCGAAGACGGAATCACCCATAGGAGCGGCTACGAAGGACTGGAGGGCTTTCAGGGGATCTATGTACTCTATATGTGCATGCGCATGTGATAACGGCACGTTACTA
This sequence comes from Agrypnia vestita, assembly GCA_016648135.1. Taxonomy (NCBI): domain Eukaryota; kingdom Metazoa; phylum Arthropoda; class Insecta; order Trichoptera; family Phryganeidae; genus Agrypnia; species Agrypnia vestita. The sequence goes on along the minus strand of JADDOH010001656.1, from coordinate 21,409 downwards.
ACCTTTCCAGTGGATGGCGGTCGATCCCATACAGGTAGGACAATGGGGGATCGAGCGGAGAGGGCGTGGGAGCAGAGGATCGCGCACTCTGGAAGCGCAGCTACACCAGATGCAGTGGTTTCAGTCCGTAGGAATGATAGGTAAATAATATAGGGCCACGGAACATAGTACGTTTAGCAATTGCACCGTAGGGCTTAATTGACGTTCTAGGTAGTTTTGGTTGCGTTTTCCATGAACATTCACGAACTTCATACCCCAGTATTTAATTTAAGTTTAGCTTGCGATAGGGTTACCACAAAACCAATTCATCCCCTATAGTTCGAAACAAAAAATTACACAACGTGAACTGGGGAGGTCTTGAATAAAGCGAGGGTGTTTGGAAATACTACGTTAAAAACCGTAGAGCCTTCATCCGACGTAGATAGATAGCTTGTTTGCCTCTAACAAGGCGTAAACTCAGTTAGGAGTAGGATCGAGCTGAAAGGCGAAGAAGAGGACCCATCACAGGTATCATCATCATCATTCTTGGCACTATAACCCTTGGTGGGTCTTGGCCTCCTCAATAATTTTCCTCCACTCATCTCGGTCTAGTGACAGCTCTCTCCAGTTTCGAAGCTCTAAGGCAGAGATGTCTTTGAGGACGTTAGCGTATATAATAACGGTATATAATAGGTATCTTCTTCTTTTGGTATCATGTCAGGTCCCTCCAACGTCGACTATCACCCGAGAGAAAGCGTCCCTGTCCTAGGCAGCACGAAACAGCTCTCCAACACTTCTTATGCCCGTCCAGTCACGTATATTGCGGAGCCAGGAAATTTGTCTCCTTCCAACACCTCTCCGACCCTCTATCTTGCCCATAAGAATGAGGTGGAGCAATTCATATTTTTCTCCTCTGAGCACATGACCCAAATACGATACCTTTCGGATTTTGATATTTGTCAGCAACTCTCTATTCACTCTAGCTCTTTGAAGAACTCTTGTGTTGCTGACCATATCCGTCCAGGGTATCCGGAGCATTCTCCGATGTATCCACATTTCGAACGCCTCCAGCCGGTTCATGCTACTCACTTTGAGGGTCCACGATTCCACTCCGTACAGCAGGACTGACCATATATAACATTTGACCAGTCGCTGTCGAAGTTTCAGGTTAAGATTGTCATCGCAGAATATCTGTCTCATTTTGTTAATAATAGGTATATAATAACGTTTTTTGAATTCAATGTTTGAAGTTGCTACAAATTAGGGATTAAACACTTCGAGCCATTTCTCAAAGGAGCGTTGACATCGAGGAGTTCGCCCTAACCCGAATACTCCCTTCAGACGGTATTTCTGCCTTTAAGGATCCCGTGGGAGCCGCGCCAAGTGGCGGATTGAATGAGCGCCCTCCACGCACCTTCCCGGGTTGCCTGCAAAAATTATGCGGAGTAATACATAATACGGTCGGGTGATTTGCAAACACTCCCTCCCATCCATTCCAGGGGAGGCGGGTTCAATCGCATCGCTCAACCGCGCGGGACGGAAACGGGTATTTATTTATGATCATTTCGCGGAAAAACAACATTTGACAATCATTTTTGCATCCCGAAGGGAATTTTTAAAAGAAATTAACTTGAACCGCGGTAATTTCGGAATTTAAAACCAAATAAATTAATCAATTAGAAAGACATACAGAAAAATCTGATCCACGAAAAAATACTTTGGCTACTACCGGGGTTCGAACCCGGGTCACCTCTTCAAGTTTGTGTTTGCTGCGGTATTATGCCGTGTTGTTACGACCTTTCGGGCCGACGTTTCGGATCCCATTGCAGGGTCCATCATCAGGGCTGATGTGTTGTTGTGAATGTTGGTGTTGTGGTTAAGTATCGGCTTGCAATACCGTGCCCAAGTCATGATGTGTTGTATTGTGTTGTGTGTATGATTCATGTGTTGTCTGATCACTATCTCTGCGGAGCCTGCGATGAGAATGACTTAAGAGCAGCGGATACCAAGATGTTTTTAATTTGAGACCATCATCTCTATTACATCATGACTTTGGCACGGTATTGCAAGCCGATACCTAACCACAACACCAACATTCACAACAACACATCAGCCCTGATGATGGACCCTGCAATGGGATCCGAAACGTCGGCCCGAAAAGTAACAACACGGCATAATAACCCAGCAAACACAAACTTGAAGATTCTGAGTGGCCGTGAAAACCTAAGAACATTCCCGGTCACCTTCTTTTCGGGGCCGGTGCTCTGACCACTAAGCTATTGGAGCCTTGTAGATTTCCGTGAATATATCGACCTTATATGTAATTCTCATTTTTGTTAATTGATTAATTTTTATTTTTGTCCGTAGAGCAATCCACTTTTTGGATACGGTAGTTTAAATTACTTTGTATTACTACCGCTAGATGGACGCCAGAATTAAAAAATTAATTCGTTTTATTTGGACACATTTGATACAACCGATTTTAAATTCAAGAACACATTCATATTTGTGAAGTTGTAATTTATAATTTTGGAATTATTTGTGTCAGCTCACGCGAGACCTCCTACGTCAAGACGCGACCTATCGTATTCAGATTCAATTAATGTTCCAAATGCTGATAATTTTAGAACCCGTTAAAATATAGTCACAAGATATTAGAAAGGGAAAGTCTCACTCTATAAATTTTTCAGTAAATTAGAAATTGCTAGTGTTATCTGGAATACACGGGAATAAATCAGAATCTTCTTATAAAGTGAAACCAGAGACAAAAACCGATGAGGCGATCAGCTACCAAATAAAGTGCTCAATAGAAGTTTAAATATTCTGGGAAGACCAGTATACATTATTTCATAGACGAGTTATTAGTGACGATTAGTGCAAAATTATGGTGTTTTAAAAAATTTCGCTCCAATTCAGTTCGTGAAATAAAAACCTTAATTTATTTTTTAAGCATTTGACTTGTCTCCCACCGCCATGATCCCGTGACAATATTATAATGATAAAATTAGAGGAACGTGAACCTCGCAATCTATACACTCCATTCAGCATTGCTATATAGTTATGATGGGTCCGCTCTGTACTAAGTACTACAATGTAGTACTTCATTATACTTTATACATTTGTAAGTGAACTGCACACTTCAAACAGAACACTTCAAATTACACGCTTCAAACTGATCAATTCAAGCTTCACACTTCAAATTTTATATTGAAGTGCGACATTCAGTGAAGTGAAAAGAATAAATACTTGAAATTTTTGGTGGAGTTTTTGGGAAGTTGATGTAGATCAAAAGACTTTTTGAAATCGTCCCCCCGTCATCAGAAACAATTGTTTGAGGATTTGATGGATAAAATGGCCGATGATTTGTGTTGGCTGAGTGAATAAAAGTTTGTAAACTGAAATAACCTCCCCTCCTCCCTTACAAAATGATGAAATCTATAGAAACTATTGTAGTACGGTTTTGAAGTAGTACTTCGTGAGCCCATTGAAGTGGACGATAATTTTTAGCTTTATGCACAATTTTGTAGCACTACATTTAGCTCACTTCATTTAGTTCATTGAAATAGATGAAGTGCGTTATGTTTCGGTACCTACTACAAATGAAGCGCACACTTTGAAGTCTTCAAATTGGTGAATGTGTGCGTGTTGAAGTCTTCATTCTAAAATGATTTTTTTTCCTTCGTTACAATATAGTATATCAATTAACATTAAAGGTTATATTTGTCCTTAGTTAATGTGGGTGGTTTTGGATATGAACAAATACAATCATATATGTATGTACATAAATGATACATAGCCTGGCTATTCAGATGTAAAAGCTTTACTTAAAATATCATATAATTGCTAATTTAAAAAATATATATATTGTAGTTTATCCATCACTTATTTTCCTGGCAGTGATAAACAAAGAAAATAGAACGGCACACTCTACCGTTCTGATAAACTTTTCTTGCCACATAACTTCCCAGGTTTGTTATCTAGAGGTCCGTTCGACTTTTGATGTCTATTTTCGTAAACATTTCTAGCGCTTCTCAAAACCTACTCGTGTGTAATTATCTCAGCTTCAATTATGATTTGTATCAGTCCAGCATCTATTGAATGCTTGGAACGTATTTTTCTTTAATCATTTCGTTAATCTTCCAGGTTTTAACCTCATTTTTACATGAATGTTTTGTCACTTTTATGTTTATTTGTGCTTTAAAGAAGATAAATCTACACTTCACCTTTTCCTAGACTGTTGACTATCACTTGAAAGTAGATTTCCACATCTCTAGCGGCTCGAAACAGCTCTTCCATCATCTATTTCTGTCCAATCTTGTATATTATGGAGCCACGAAATTTACTTCGTGCCGACACCCCGTTTTCCCTTGATCTTGCTCCTAATTACCAATTGCAGAAGGTTGTATTTTTCCCCTCTCAGCACATGACCCAAGTACGACACCTTTCCGACTTTGATATTCGTCAACAACTCTCTCTCATTTCTGGAGCACATCTGAGTTGCTGACCCTGTGTCCTCGGTATGCTCATATTAAGAGAGAACACCTACCTAACTACCTACGAAGCGCGAAAAAAGGCAATTTTTGTGAATTTTTTTAAGAAAACCTAAATGAATTATGCTATTGGTATCATTTTTACATGAAAGTTACATCCTTTTTAAAAAATGTAAATTTTTTTAATAAAAAAATATTGGTGGAAAATTCTTGTATTTTGTCGACTGCCGAAAAAAAAGGTCCTTCGCGGTGACCACCTTCATTTCATCTGTAATCATCAGAGTAAAAAAAAACATTATGATTATGAAAATTTACACTATTATTTAGTTTTTGAAAAAGCCGTTTTTGAAAATTTAGATTATTGACAAAATGGAAGGCGTTTGAATTTAAAATAGCATTTTTAGGGAAAAATTCGGCATTCTTATACCGATAAAAAAAACTAATTCACTTTAAAAAAATATCCTACGACAAAGACTAGATAATTTTGTATAGAATACTCACTAGAAATTTCAATTCGATCGGTATAGTGGTTGCTGAGATATTTTATACTGCTCCGATCTTCAAAACATGGTTTCGGCTATAACGCGTTTGATACATTACATAAATTACATAAAATCATCGATTCCTGGTCCATAATATAAGTCCTCCACCTTGCTTAGAATTCCCATATCGTCGAGCACTCTTTACAAACACAATATAAACAGGTCTTACGTTTCTATTATGAAAGAGCCCGACTGGCAATTACCTGCGTGAAGCACGGCGCGGCGCGTAATACACAATGAGATGCCACTGTGATCAGCTATAATATCGTTTTTTTTTTTATTTTTGCTTTTAATTTTTACCAGATATTCTTTAGGCCTCAAGCTTTAAAAAAATTAAAAAAAAATTTTTTCGAAATGTTTAGGTAGGTATTCCCCCTTAAGCATAATATTGATTTTTTTCTACAGAAATGAAGTCTTTTTTAAGTTACTCTAAGATTCAAAGAGGTAGCGTTACACAAAATGCTGGACTTTTATTTATGTAAAATACTGACGAATTTATTAATTAACACGACGACACGCTAATAAAAGCGAATTGTCCGATGCCATGCCTCTCGTGAAAAGAAAATTAAAAACAAAGAATTTCCAACACTCTTCAAGGACAAAAATATTACGCCGCTCCATTGTAAGGACAGTTTTCACCCTAACAAAACGAGCGACTTTCAACGTCATACAAAAAGCCTCTTTCATTTAGAACGCGCTTCTTCAAAAAAACTCATAAAATGATCTGTCGTATTGTGTTTGACGCTAAAATTAGAGAAACAAAAATTTTGCAAGGGTCCGTGCAAATACAGGGTGAACATTTGAATTGGGGCTTAAGAGAGGTGCTGTAAAATAATATTACAACACTTTGTTAATTTGAAATAAGGTTTACCGTCGCACTTAGAAGCCCGCTCACAAATTCAAAAATATGGCTACATTATTAAACTAACATTTAACCTTTGCGTTATGATGTGGGGTGACAAAGCATTCTTAAAAAACATCTGAATTTAATGTTAATTTTCAAATGTAAGATGTTTAAATGCATGTCTGCGGAATAAGATATACAAGGTTGATTAAAAGATGAAAGATTTAGTTGCGATAAACTTTCATTTTGCGGTTGATACTAGTTTTACCGAGTGTTATCAGTCGTTTTAGTTTATACCAACCTGTTTCCCCCAAAATATCGAATGATTTGGCAATGTAGTACATTATTAAAATGTCTTAAAATTAAAATTGTTTCATATTTTGCATATATTTGTTTATGGATTAATAAAAAATGATGTGTTTTCTATTATTTCGTGCGAACTCGACAATTTATCATTTAAATACTGAAAAATTTGAATAAATAAATATTTGGAACATGTTGAATTGTAAATATCGCATGGAATAAAAAGGAAAGTTTTGCGAAAAATAGTTATCTTTCGTAAAATTTTTTCAACGTAACTAGGTGTCTCTAATTTTATACTTTTGTTCCTTCTTTTGATAGCTATTTTTCTAAGAATTCTCCTTTTTGTCACTGGAATTGTAGAAACCTCGTGTTTTCATTTCCTCGTTTTGTACGATAAAAAGAATCGGTGGGTTCCAGCCGGGAACCGGGAAGAGATTTGATAGTAGCGAAGATTGATAAGTATCTTTTTCCCGGGGTAGAAAGAATGCAACCCAATAAATAAACATTGTTTTTGTTTAAAAGAACAACAACTTCATGAAATTCGTCAATCATATGATTGATACCAACCAATCTTTCGATAGTCATAAATTAAAACGAATTCACTTTTATTAGTTCGTCTTAAAGAATTGATAATGAGCAGTGTAGAGACTGTTGAAATCCTAGAAAACATCACATTCTACACGTCTCCAATCCTAATGATCCCGACTAAAAATATCTTCGCCACTACGCGACCCACTGAACAATTTAACAAAGTCCTGTATTTAAGTTAGCTTTAAATTACGTTTTGGAATTCGGGTTCATTTAATTTGGAAGGTGTTTGGCATTAAAACACCACGCTTCCAGACGGGTTGGTGAGTTTTAAATCAGCCGCCCTTAACATAGAGAAGAGACGCTGTTTGTAGCCGCAAATTATGGGTCAGACGCTACTGATGGCGCTAAGATGGCCTTGAGAGAATAAAAGAGGCATCGGAAGATCTCAAAAGAGATGGGCCGACGATATAGCCGCTGTGGGGGGGAAGAAATGACTACAATTAGCAAACAATAAGGAAGAATGGAAGGATATGGAAGAGGCCTATGTCCAGCAGTGGAGAGATGAAGGCTGATAAAGAAGAAGAAGATTAATTACATACAATGATGAGAGGGACTGATACTCTTGAAACTATAGTAGTAATAAATATAACTCAATGAGTGTGTAAAAAATTTAACTAGGCTAAATAAAAACTCCTGCCATTTAATTTATGTTTTAACTATATATCAGATATTTTCAGTATTGGTTTACTTGCTAAAATTAAACAATAAATGAAAAACTGATGTTTTCAATTCATTCTCTTGACTCCCCAAATAATCCACCTGAACTGAATCGAATTGATGCTGAGTAGATTGGGGTGCCGACGTTGTATATACGCCATCAATTTCATCAACGAATTAATCCCAAATGTCATATTTCTCATAAGGGAGATTATGTTTCAAGACTGCAAATTCGTTCATTTAATATTTTTCATTAATTATTTTAACTTATTCTGAATCTTTGAATATAAATTTAAATTAATATTCATTTTTTTTTTTCGTTTTATTATTATATTATATTATAATTTATTATTATATTATATAATATATATATATATTATAACATAAATTAATATTCATCATCATCATCATTCTTGTCTCTACAACCCTTGGTGGGTCTTGGCCTCCTTCCGAGGCTTGGCTTGAGGTATCGTAACATTTGGTTTTTTTATGGGGTAGAGTTGTTAGCCCTACGCCCAACCTGGAGGACCCTTAGCTGGCTGGTTCCCGTTTTATGGCGCTGGAATTGCGCCATTCGCCCTTTCTCTGTCTGCTGTGATGTTATAATGGTGGTCATCACATTGCCCGGGGTTTTCTGATGACCACTCGTGACTCGGACTTTTTTATTTATTTTATTATTAATTTAAATATTAATTAAATATCGCTATCGCGGCAGCACCCTGTACAAGGTCGCCTGTAATTCTCTTCACCGTGCTCAACTTTCATTCATCTCCTCTCACTGGATTCAAACAATACATAATAGGAAGAGCGACAACGTATGGGGAGATTAGAAGCAAAAGTGCCAAAATCCAGAAGATGAAATTTACATAAATGTTTTTGTAACTGACTTTAAGGCCAGAGTCATATTAGAATTAAAATGCTTTTGAGTAAATGTTTTCTAAATCAGTTGTCGATTGTGAAAATAACACTCTTTGTCAGATTATTATACGTTATCCTATATTCTCGTCACATACAATGTGGCGATTTTACGTCTAATTCTCTCATAAATACGATATCTATACTGCATAATCCATCAATTGAAAATGTACAAACTCAATTAATGTATATTATTATAGATGTCTCACAGAGACGAAACTGTATTTTTATGGGAAGGTAGGTATAGAAGTCTTTTGGGTGTACATAGGGCTTACGACCTATCGTACGGCTGGCTTAAGTAATCACTGTAAACAATGTAACGTTAGGATATTGCTATCAAAATTACGTATTCAATTACAGAGGTCTCATTTAGAATAATTCTTCGAACAACAATTCGACATCTGTGGGCACTTAGGGGTAGTGAAAAAGCTTTGGTGCAGGCCGCGTGGAGGATGCTTACAACACACATGTAAAGCGTGGTACGTAATTTAAATATATATTCAATTTCCAAAAATTAGTAGGCATGGTATATTCTATCATGGGTGGAAATGGCGAACGTTACATTTTGTAAAGTTGATCACTTAAGTCAGCCGTACGACATTAAAAAGACTTCTACACCTACTTTCCCATAAAAATACAGTTTCGTCTCAGTGAGACATTTATAATATAAATTAATTGATTAATGATGTCCCTGTGACAAAAATCGTGCATTGTTCCGAAAGATTTGAACAAAACTCAAAATATTCTGAATGCACAAACTCTTTCATTTTTATTATAACTCGTTATTTTTTATTTTATTTATAAAGTTTTTTTTTAGTTTTAAGGGGCATAAAAACAATGGCAGCAATATCAAAAAAAAAAAATTTTGAATGCAGTCACCGAGTAGGTTGGTACCTATTTCTAATTTAGAATGCATTGAATTCTAGATTTAATGTATCTATCTTTTTCAAATAATGTTTTATATACATTTATAAGCTATATTTACTTTAAAATCTCGTATTCAATACCTGCATTCGAAGTAAGTAATCCTCAATGATAACATTTTTTTTGGATATTACTACCTTTGTTTTTATGCCCGTCAAATGAAGATTTACTAGCAGATAACCATTAATAAAAGTAAAAATAATGATGCGAGCTAAAAGTACCCTCGAAAACTTAGAAATTCCAAATAGAATAAGACACAAAAGCGCTCAGTTTAAGATTTGAAGCTGCCTTAAACGATCAGATTTTCCTTTTCACAATGTAGATGCAAAATTTTATTTCCTTTTATTTAAACTACTAACCATGTAGTTAACAAAAAATACAAATTGGTTGGGACACAGATACAATTGCAAGTTTCAAAGTTGAAAAAGTCACTAACAACACATCGACAAAGGCTCTTTATTATATTACGGGTATGCGATGGACCCGTAAAGTGGATGCTGAATCAGAGATCTAGGTCGAGTATCCAAGCAGCTGAAATGAGATTCCTCACTCTTGTGGACCGGAAAACGTTGTGGGAAGATTCCTTAAAAGCCAATCACTTCCTGTTGCAGTGAATTGGACGTAAAGCAGGTTTGCTTGAAGAAGCAAAAACTGACATTGGATCCTGGCATTGTGATTTTAACACAGTTTATTCTTTCTGTAATTTATAGGTCGTCGCGGCTATTTTCAGCTCTGAATATCATTTCCACTATCAGCTGCGAAACATTCAAATTTCTTTTTAACTGTCAATATGCCATTTTGTTAATTTTTTTATAGTATAAATAGGTTTTTTTTTAAATCTGGATAAATTAAAGAAGTTTTACAAGAGACAAAAAGATGAATATGAAAAACGTGTGTGGAAGTGTTTTTATACGATGGCCCAGGGCTCACAACCTGTATGAGCTGGCCTAATCGATCATTCTACGCAAACATGGGCTGTCATATAAAAAGACTTACACACACAATTCTCATGTTCAAAGCTTCGTCTCTCTTAGAATTCTATAATTTTTAATCAATAACCCAATTTTTTCAAATTGAAAACACATTAAATTCATGAAGCGATTTTGGATCTACGAGATTTAGAGATACACTTAAAATAACAATATTTAATTTTACCACAACACAGAATCATTTCAGTTTTCTTGGTATTAAGTTATTTAATAATGTTCCCCTAAAAATCAGAAAAACAGATTAGAATAAAGTCAAAATTGCAACCAAAAAACATGTATACAAACACCTACTAGACACATTATATGATCATGAAACTGTTTGAACATGTCGGTTCACAATAAATTGTACCTTTCACCCTAATGTTATGATGAAATGAAAACAGAATTAAAGGCTTACTACCACTTGTTACTAATATAATACTTCTGTGTATACAGGGTGTCCCGTATCTCGAAGTCAAGCCAAAATCGGGTCATAGGCCAAGTCATAATAGTTATCAGAAAAATATTTTAAAAAATCTAAGTCATGTGTTTTAAAAATTATAAGCATTTAAAAAAAATCTACATCCTGTGACGGTCTTTTCGCTTCTGTTGCTACAAATCTTTATTTTCTTCATTTTCTTTATTTATTATGTAATCCTGAATAATGTTTCTGTAAACTTTTGTCCAAAATTCAAAGCCAACTGCTCCAGCTTGGAAGAAAATGTCACTTTTTGACCAAACCAAGTATTCAAAATCAATACTTTGCCCAGTTTTAACTGACTGTTTTTTTTTTTTAAATATTTTTCTGATAACTATTATGACTTGGCACATCACCCGATTTCGGCTTGGCGTCGAGATACGGGACACCTGTATAATCATTGTTATACATTAAATTCTATTTTGTATTACTTAGATTCAAGCATATTTATAACTTTACTGTACACGAGTCTCTGACTCTCATAGAGATAGTAGTTTAAATTGATTCTTGATTTTAAATGTTCATTAAATTGTATTAATTTTTGTAAAAAGATAAAAAAACAAAATAAAAAAAACGTAATTTATTAACCATCCCTCTGGGTACAAAATTGAAATGAAACGAATGTATACAAGAACCCAAATTTCAGATAAAGCCAGCAGTATGTAGGTAGATCTGGATACATTTTAGAGAGTTATCTACTCTTTGTTCTTCATTTTACCATCAATAACAGAAGTCGTGATCTTAGAATTACAATAAGTGTTTGTGTAGGACATGTTGCCATCTATTACGGTTTGCAGCAAGTCTTGTGCATTCAGGATTGAACGTTTTAATCATGTCGGTCTATCGTGTTATTGACGTGTAACATCTTTCCTCTCGCTTTCCTGCAATCTATGGCAGTGATTTTGTGAAAAAAGACGGTAATGAGTAACAGGAAATAAGACACTGGGGAAGCGCGCGTAATTTCATTTGACCAATGAGCGCGCGCAAAGCGCGCACGGTGGAAAAACTTCATCGTTTATAAACAAATCAATTTGCAGCAAGTGCCATCACAGCGAAGACGCACACTTCCAACAGCCGGTGCTTCTGATTTTGTATACATGCTTCGCGTCTGGTGTCAAGCGTGTGGATGTTGTAACTTTGATATATTTTGGCTTATAATATCTTCGAAACTATCCAATAAATACTTAATTTTTTTACATTGTTGTAAACAATAACTAAACTACCCTTAATGATTTACATTCTCAAATTTTATGTAATTCATGTAATTATTTTTAAATATTTATTCAAAGTTTTCATACAATATGTATGGCAGCACACTACCGCCATCTATGAAAATAAATAAAAACGCGTATGTAGATCTACGGTGCCTACCTAGTGCGGCAAAATTTAATAATAAATAAATGCACATACACTTTCTTTACTTGTGTTTACTAATAATTAAATATATAGGTATTAGCTTTTTAATTTTTTTATTTTAATTTGCGTCGCTACTCAATTGATATTTATAATTGTGAGATGTCAAATGTTACACATCATATGCGACTACTATAAGGCTCGCTCGTTTTTTTTCCATTACACGCTTCCTTGGATCACAACTTTTTCATGTCTAGAAATATGATCAAAATATCTGAGAAAATGGAGCCATACATCTGAGAACAGAACAGCTGATCGGTATTTGAGTTTCTCTAAGATTGAGGCATTCATTATATTTTTTTCGAAGGTGAAAAAAAATCGCACGTTTCGCAAAGAACATCCCTTAAACTCCCGCGATTCTTCCCATACCTCCCGGCTACATTCCATAATGTTATTCTCAGTTCATTAGCGTACATTCTTCACGTGTTCCCCTGCGCCCTCTGCTCCCTGTTCCCCCGGAACTAGGGGAATGATTTCGCCAAATGAGCGCACTCCCCCCCCATCGTTAGTGTCCCCAGCCCCCCGGCCCGAGACAGACGGGTTACCAGACTAGGATAATGATTACAAATTCTTCAAATATTGGGCATATCGGCAACGAAAACATGCTCAAAGCGAAGAATTCTTATATTGGCTCAAATATTTAGATCATTTTTGCGAAATTTTTCTTTCATCTCGTAGCATTTTTTGCGTTTTGGATACTTTAAAAGTTTGCTTTTATCGTGTATATTTTTTATTCTGTGCGATTTTTGAGAAGGGAATGAAGTGTCCTTGAATTAAAGTATAAAAGATTAAAATACCAATTTCTCTATGGTTATTGATTAGTATAATATGGTTTCAAAAGAAGCCGTCCCTCTCATCATCAAGTAAAATTAATAGCTAACCTAAATATAGAATTTTGAAAGCAAGAAATTTATAAAAAAAATTATTTAGTTTAGTTATTTATAAATTATTCTTGATGATGAATGGAACTACTCCCTCGAAATATTGTGTGTATAACAAAGTTTAATTTAGTGTAAATTTAAAATTTTTGTATTCTTCTTTATAACAATTCTGTAGAGTTTATACGAGTAGATTAGAAGCAAACATGCCACTTTCCATATGATGAGTAAAGGGGCCACGTGTTTTAATATGATTACTGAGAAAAGAGGCTCAAATTCGTTATTAATATCTGATTTTAAAGAATTTTTCTGTACTATAAAATTTGGTCAACAATATTTAAAATCTCCGCTCTGCCTTATAAAAACGTTTGTCTAAATAACGTCTATTAAACAGTGGTAGTTTTGCTTCTAAACCCTTTATATACACGGTTTTTCACGACGTGCTGGAAGATAATTTAAAAATATTTTCTTCTTCAAAAACAACAAAATAATTTTGTGGTGACATTATGTTATTTTTCAATACAAAAGTGCAGAAAACTAAGTTTATTTTTATTAATTATATTAAAAATATTTTGTTCTTGTCCCAGATGAAAGAAATATCATGGAGAAATAAGTAACCACTGAGATCATAATATCCAACATACATACGGTGTCTGAGGCAAAAGAGAGAAGACATGTGCGATGTCCTATCCTCTGCCTACTGCTGTGGAGATAAATAAGTACGTACCCTATGCCCGCATTGAAAGCCATCAAACAACGTCTGATTGCTATATAAAGATGGTTTTGGATTGCTTTTTATTATAATTAGATTATTCCGTTAATTATACGATATGATATTCTGAATAAATGCCATTGATTATTTTGAACCTCAGCGAAACCCAAGACGCAACGGGGAAACTGGGTAAAACGGGTGGTTTATCAATTAGTGATGGGGATGAATGGGGTTGCTGAAGGGGGTTGGAAGGACCGTCGGGCATTTTGAACTAAACAGCCTCCAAACCCTTCACCACTACGTTACGGTTATTTTGATTGCATTATCTCTAACTCACCGGTTGACGCTAAACTATAATAATACTTATAACAATTGATTGGGGAGAAAACATGTTACACGTCTTGGACACCGCTATATAAAAAATATATTTTCAGGTGTAAAAAAACATATTTTTGGTTAAACAAACAAAGAAGAAGAGAAAATCTCCCTGGTAACTAACTAACTAACTTATCATCATGCCGTTTCCCCGTGGGGGTAGGCAGAGATGATAGAGCGCCATACTCTTCCATCCTGACATACAACTTTCGCTTCATCTACATTCATACATCTTCGCATGCAAGCTCGACGGTTGTTGAGGCTTCTAACGGGACCATCTTCCAGCATCTGGTTAATCTGGTCATGCCACATCTTCCGTGGTCGTCCTCTTGCATTATATATCTTTCTTACCATTTTTTCCTCATTATTCGCTCAACATGACCAAACCACCTGAGCGACCCTATTTTTATTCTATGTATTATGCTACGATCAGCTTTATTTTAATTCCTAATATCTTCATTCTTTACTCAATCATACATGGATTTGCCACACATACGTCTAAGGGATCTCATCTCTACTGCATTCAATTTACTTTCATTTCTCTTCTGCCAGCTCTAGGCTTCACTTCCATACATTAGTGTCAGTACCAGAACTCCATTATGTAATCTCCCTGGTAAATAACCGAAACTCGATCTACTGCGGGATAGTCATACTAGCCCCTACGCTGCCGAGTAATCGAGCAAGATATGAAATAGCAGTTTAGAAATATCTTAAGCTCTTTATTAATACTTGTTTATTACCAAGTCAGGGATATCTAAAATTAACTGTAATGCCGATGCCAAAAATATAACCCAAAAATATCATAATACGCTTGTATAATAATTTGATATTACACACTAGTACTATGAAGCGCAATTGAAGACCCCATGGCAAGAAGTTGTTAACTAACATTTTTGTCAAAAATGAGTTAATAAGCCGTCTAAACTAAATATTGTACGCTCTTTAAATTGGAAATAAGTTCAGAAGTTAAAAATAATATGCACATGTTCAAATCATAGGGATGAACATGTTAACTACACTTTTTCATAAAAACCAAATCAGTTACTAATGGGAAGAACATGTTATTTTCAATAATAACATGTTCATGTTCATGCCATCATTCTGAAATGAACACGTTCTTGCATTTTAATTTGATTGGAATATTTATGGTTAACATAAATTTTACTCTGGTATGTATTTATATAAAATTTTTCATTAATTTTAAATGGTACATACCATGTTTTGTTTTATTAATTAACATGCCAGGTATTTTGTGATTTTGGATAGTGGATGGTGAAAATGGAAAGCATTTAAAGGGTTGTTTGATTTTTCGTTTTTTTTTCGTGTTTTACCAATTTTAAAAAGATGTTATTCTATTAAAAATGAGTTCCAGATGTGAAAAAATGTTTGTTAACAACATTTTTTTAGGAAAAATTAGTATGTTTTAATTTTTTTCTATATAAATGCATTTTTTTACTTTGTAAATACTTTTTAATATTTTAGTGACATAAATCAATAAAAACTAATCTTGAATTAGCAATAAAACATATTTTTCAAAGGCGAAATGCAAATGTCTAATTATCTCAAAATGACTTGAATGTTAATTAACAGTTTCTTGCCATGGAGTCTTCAATTGTCAGGATGCCGTGCTTGGTATAACGTTGAGATGAGAAATTAAGAAAACAGTTTTTTATCGAATAGATTTTGATCTCTATAAAAAATTACGACTAAAGATAATAAAAGTGGAATGGAGATGATGGCAAAGATTTTCCTCTCTTTTTGCAGTAGTTGGGAACCCCTTTGAAGTTGTTTCTTTATCTAAAACTCGTTTAAACACAAAAAATTATATCCTGTAGGCTGGGACGTGCAGTGAAAACAAGAAACCTGAATTTTTTCTAAGCGTATATTTTAAAAAGAAACCTATATAAGATATATATCTCGTAATATTATTATCACAATAACTAACACAATATTCTGCCAGATAAATATTCAATTTCGATTTTTCCATGTATACATTTTAATAATACTAATGTTTCTTGTTTTCACCTCACGCCACTGCCTGTAGGATATATTGAGGAAACATTTTAAGTCAAAATACTATACAATTGAAGGCAATTTAATTGCATACTTATGTTTAAATATTTTATAGAACCTGACAATCCACTACTAGAATTATTAATAATAATAATATACTACCAGTATTATCAATATTACAACACCCTCCATGCTTCGTGTACTCCATCGAGTAGATTTTCCCGAAACGCATTGGGTCCAAAATTTTTCTACAAAATTTGATAGTATTCCATCCCTAATTGGAAACAAGGGTTGAGCGCCAGGCACCTTATTGATGATCCTGGATTTCCCTCTGAAAAGGGATGATGAAGTCACTCCCCCGGAAGGGACGCCGCGGGGGGGGGGAGGGGGGTAGATTGGAAATGGCTGACAAATGGATCATCCGGATAGTTTGCCCGGAGTCAATTCCCGAGCTGTCGCGCTCTCCCCAGAGATAATTTACGATGTTAATACAGGTGAGTGATACGTCAGAACGGGGGGCGCGGCTGTCTGTCCCGTGCATCTACCCCAACGATGTCACGACGTGACAGGATATTAAAAAAACTAAACCATAAAAACAAATTTTTATTATACTCCCTTTCTCGTTTGCTAGTGGAAACCGGTTTGGCGCTTGGACTTCGGTCGGGTGACTCTACGAAAGGGAGTAATAAAAATTTCTAAAAATCCAAAATTATACTACAATCAGGGTTAATGCGTCGTAGTCTCTTCATACATACTTAGTAAGTTGTATGAAAAAACCATTAAAAATTTCTAAAAATCCAAAATTATTCTATAATTATTAATTTTTTTTAACGAAAATTTGATAGATCTTTTTGATTGTCGCCACGAGTCTGCTTGGAAAGTTTCAGCTCGATTGGATCATAGAAAAAGGGTTAAAAATCGGTCCAAAGTTTTTGCGTCAATCAGACAGACAGACGCCACGAGTTAAAAAGGGATTAAAAATGTGATTTTTTTATAAATTCTTCTGAGAAACTAAATTATAATCGAGGGGGTCAGAATACCGTCGCTACCTGATTGACAAAAGTAGAGAGTGAAGTGTTTGAAAGTGATTATCTGACAATAGTGGAAGATGATTTATTAGTCGACAACTTTTTAAAATTTTTGTAAGTTCTACAAACACTTCACTAAACGGAGGTCAATTATAAATCTAAATTCTGTCTGTAAATCAGTTACAAATACGTTGATCTCAATTTCGTCAATTAGCCTCAACAACCGGCGGAGCTTGCATGCGAAGATGTATGAATGTAGATGAGGCGAGAATTGTATGTCAGGACAGAAGAGTGTGGCGCTCTATCCTCTCTGCCTACCCCCACGGGGAAATGGCGTGATGGTAAGTTAGTTAGTAAGTTAAGGATGATTTCCCTTCTCAACAAGAGGGCATATTGTAAAGATACTTTCGGATAAAATAATTTGTTTGAAATATTATATTTTCTTTTTATTTCATTTAATATATGGTACAAATACAAATCTTACATACTAATATATTAAATTAATTTTTTTTCAACACTTTTTTTGGTCATGTAGACCTCATCAGTGAAGAAAAGCTCTTGAGTCTGATGAGGGAGCCTCAGTTATTTTTTTTTTGTACACAGGTACACATAAGAGTTATTTAATAATATGGGTGGTAATAAAAGGTAATTTAATAATAAATTATTTTATTTTATTTTGAAAAAGCTGTAAGTTTTAACGATTTATGAATATACGTTGGATTATAGGAAGGTTTTCATTTTTTTAATTTGTTCTAAAGATTATTGATGCAGCGTATAGGTAGATTATTGTAGTAGTAAATGGCTTTATAAGTGTAGTGGATCTGCATTTGTGTTGTTTTAAATTTAGGCATTACGATTTGGTTTCCATTTTTATCTTTACATATTTTCAATATGGAATCTTGCTTGAAAATATCATCCACGTTTGGTACTGGAAACAATTTAAAAAGATCTTTTGTTGAAAAGGTAGATTTTTTTTCAGTATTACTTTAATAATGGATTCTTTGTGATATTTTGACTGAGTTTAGATTTTTTTTATAAGAACCTCTCAATCCGCTGTATATTCTTTAAATTAAACTTTATTACTGCTTTAATATTTTATTCAATATTCACTACAAAATTCCATCCAATTTTCGCACGTATTATTCGCTTCGGTTTATTTCGCTACGTAAGAACTTATCGGTTGGCCGCCCTGGCCTCCGCAGCCCGCGGCTGCCTTCGCTTCGGTTTCGCTGTCAAGCTAAACCGAAGAGCTAAAACAACAACAACTCGCGAGCGGCCTGGCCTGTATTTATATCTGGCCAATGCCGGTATTGAACCTTCTAGGCGTTTAGGTGAACTTTCTCGCGGTTTCCAGGCTTTTATAGATTTTTGCAGATGCTTCCCGAAAGCCGTAGATTGCGCTAGGCCGTTCAGGAGTCTTCGATAGTGTTGTGACCAATTCAAACAACTGTCATTTAACAAGAGTGCGTGATTCTTTCTGGCCTCGTTACAGTATTATTAATAGAGAGGGATGGTTACAAAATTTAATTCTTTGACGTGAGCATTCAGTATAAATATCGTTTAAATTTTTTTCCATTAAATTTTCTTTATTTAATATTCGAATAAAGCTTTAAGATTATTTCACAAAAAAAGGGTTTTTTAATAAAAGTTATTTTTCAAAACTATTTCATTTTGTTTTTTCAGCGGTATCGTTGTGTTACTTTTTGTTTCTCAATATTAAATTACTTAACTTCAGCCATTTCCCCATCCGCTATTTGAAAATGGCAACAGAACGTTGTCGAACAAAATATCACAGTCCATATTTTCAATTAAAAGAGTTGAACAAAGTTATAATTAAATTTACCCTACATGTATACATATGTATTATCTGAAAATACATGAGTGGATGATTTGGCTATTTTAAGATACGTATGATACAAAATTATTACTAATATCTGAAATAATTGTTTAAATGAATATAGTAATTAGTTATAATCTATTTACTAGTTGTAATCCGTCAAAATTTACGGTACTTTTACATTTCGGATTCTAAGGAATCATTATTTATTTATTTAAAAACAACGAAACAAAGGTTTTTCTTAAAAAATAAATCGAAAAAAAAATTCGTAAAAAAAATTCTAAAATAAATTATCCATTTTTTCTGGTACGGTAGGCACAAATAACTTTGTGTAGCGGTAGTTACACAAAGTAATTTATGCCTACTAAAAAAATTGCAATTTCACAATAATAATGTTTTCTTGAATGTAATATATGTGTGTTGTATCAAATGTGTCCAAAAATAAAAAAAAGTACCCCAAAAAACCAAGTTTTTACAATACTCCCTTTCTAATTTTCGGGTTTCGTGTCTACCATACGCGTCGGAAACAACTTACTGAAAAAAAACATTAAAAATATGAAAAATCCAAAATTATAGTATAATTTTTTTTTAACGAACATGATCGTTGCCAAGAGTCTACTTGCAAAGTTTCAGCTCTATTGGATCACGGCAAAAGGGTTAAAAATTGATCCAAAGTTTTTTCGTCCGACAAGCAGACAAGCAGACGCCACGAGTTAAAAGAAAGGAAGAAATGAATTAAAACAGTTAATTCTGGCGTCCCCTAGCGGCAGTTACACAAAGTAATTTGTACCTACCATACCAGAAAAAGTGGATTGCTCTTAAAATGGACAATATACGTTATTCAATTAATAATTGAGATTTAAAGATAAGCTCGATATATTCACGGAAATCTAAGAGGCCGCTATAGCGTAATTAGATAACGCGCCTGCCCCCGGATACGAGGAGATCCGTGGTTCGAATCCCGGGAGCAGCCAAATAGTTTTGCGTGGATTTGATTTTTCAGTATGTCTTTCTAATTGATTAATTAATTTGGTTTTAAATTTCACAGAACTTTGTTCTGAAAAAATTGCAACTTTAGAATATTCTTGAATATAAGATAAGAACATTTTTAAAGGCTAGCGCCATGAAAAATCGACTCGAAGACCCAACTACTAAAGAGTCTTACTCCCAGATAAAACATGAACATCAAAATACTTATTTTGATAGAATTTCAAATATTGTCTTTTTGGAGAAGTGCTACCAACCGATTTATTTTATCCGTTGAGTAACGTTAATCATAACTTAACCAGAGGTAAAAAATGATAACTGAGATCCCTTTGTAGAGCGCCGATGTAAAAATAATATATTCCAGGTCAACGCTGAACGTCGCTCGTATTTCCGAACCCGTAATCATTTTTCTTCATCAACTTAGGGGATGAAGTGTGATCGACCCGGAGCCTGCGAAATTTAATATTCCGCCTCCGCTTTGACTCCAATCTTCTCCGACAGATGAATGCCTCCGAATCGCGGCCCAACCCCATCTTTGTTTTTTTACAAGCGAGAGATAAGCTGTACATAAGTTTCTTATTTAAGGGAAGTAGTCATCGAAAAGAGGTAGACGCTGATTTATCTCCCCGCTCCATCCCCCAGCAAGGGGCGTCAACCCTCCGACACTCGGATATTGTGTAACGCACTTGTTTAGGCGGACACGATTTAAGGGATGATAAAATGGAAAATCGCTTTGTCGAATTCTCTGCTGTAGTAGAAGTGAAAGTAAAATGGACTGTATTGATGTAGCTAAACATGGTTCGCTAATATTACTGGTGAACCATGTTACCTACATCTGGTCAATTAATTCGTAAATGAGAACTTTTTTGGATAATACATTAAAAATATGTAGGTAACTGTACAAATTTTTTTGCGAAACTTTGTCGAAATAAGTTATTGATAATAAGAAGTTGTCTCTCGAAAGACGTTAAAACTCAAAACAATGAAGAAAAGTGTACTGTGAAAAAAACAGTGTTTTTCAATTCATATTTAATAATTTTGGAAAATACGTACATCAAAACTCTCTGCTTACATACATATGATTTAAAACAGTAGATACTTTCTCCATTGCAAAAAGGCTATATGATGCTTTTATTGAAAAAATGATTTTTTGAAAGTTAAAATACAAAAAATATATTGGTATGTGTATTCATATATTGTCAAACAAGGTATTGTAACTGTTTCGGCATTTAAATTTAAAATCGGGCACTAGCTCTCAGAGCTCACGAATTAAATTTCCTTCCTTTACAGTCCAATTTAACAAGATTTTGATTTAAAAAATATAGGCTACTTATTTTATTTAATTAATATTTATTTTATTCAGTACTTTCCTGGACGAAAATCAAAAAACACAATATTGAATGTCTACTACTACTGTTTATATCCTAAATGTTTGGTTTTTAAATTTATAAAAATTTTCTTTATTTAGATGAGAC